>JAHWFP010105125.1:28434-67948 GCA_023313725.1 Lithobius niger | reverse complement strand
CCTTTACTATCATCATAACCAGAGCTGAACGTTCCAAACACGACAGCCCATTACACAGAGGGCGCCACTAATTGCAGAATCTCTCCATCAGGTAGGGGATCTCCCCGCAATTTTGCGCCGTGGTTTTGTTGATGACGCCGTGGACGCATGATTTTGCAACTCATTTTGTAAACGACGAAGTCTGGGCGTTGTTGTTATTGACAGTTTGATCCGTCTTTTGCCAAATATAATAATTTCTGGAAGCTCAATTCCTTTTTAGCGGTTACTGTGCGTACGTATCGTTTTTACTTTTTCATTCTTGCCTTTACTAGTTATTTCTGTTACTCTCACTCTCTGTCAGCGTATGTACCGTGCGGCGTATGCGGTAAAGCTGTTTTCGCCGTAAAATTTTAAAACGATATAAAAATGGGTAGTAAACACAGATTTTCAATTCTATGTTGGCCGAATATCTCTCGCGTAAGCGTACGGTATTAGTGTATTTTTCTTTTTCTATGTTGTGGCATTGGCATAAAGGGAAATTTTCTATAAGTGTTAGTGTTGGTAACATTTGCTTGACTGCAAAAATTTGTATGAATTAAATTTATGGTTGCTCTTTCGGCATCTTGGACTGAACGAGGATTTGCTTACATCGTGAGTAATGTGCCCCGCCCACGCTGGTCCCCACACACATACGCACTTGAAAACAAACTCGACGTAGTACGGGCAAGGGCAATCCTAGTTAAGCCACAGGAACTCGTCACAAAATGTGTTTTTTGGGTGTTTTTTTTTTTTTTCGTCCTGCCGGCCTACTTGTACTTGTATTTTGTGACGAGCCCCTGTGAGTTAAGCAGGCAATTAAACAGACCCGAACTTAAATATAATAACTTAAAATCAAGCTGCTGTAACCCATAAAGATCTCTAGACAGACGTCTTTCGCTCCTTTCCCCATCTGGTGGCCGTAACTAGAATTTTTTTCTGAGGAGCAGCTGATGCTTCGTCACACTGTCTGTGACTTGGCGCCATGAGCTACAATGCCTAGAAGTCCATAGGACATGGGAGTATTCGTAGACAGGAGTTTATAAATGTATTCTTCCATAGGGTGTGAAAGTGCCTTCACATTGTATACCTTGTTGGAAGGTTTTCTGGGATAGAAGCAGTGAGTTTTGTTTCTCCGCTGCTGGCCAGGTGATTAAGCATAGCTAGAATCATATTTTACGACAGCACCGCTAAAAGGTGTCTTTCTGGCAAGTGTGTGAACTGGTTTTGAGTCAGGAGTTGAAGCACACAATTTCTATCTCAGTCGGCCTTGGCTTAAAGCCATCTGTCTCCCTCCCCCCCCCCCTTCATGGAATTTGGAACGAAGGACTTAATGGAAGAATAAGTGTCTTCTCACAGATCAACTTCATGTTGCGCTAGAATTACGTAACGTGATCAGCTGAACATACCATTTTTGGGCCAAAGGCTTAGTTTGGCCCTCATAAAGAATCGAAGCCTTACTCTGTGCACCGAGTCACCGCATGCATTTCTCCGACGGAACTCTGGCATCAGACAGATCACGCTTTTGGCCGGCTATTTTCGGTTGCCCGGATAAGTTGTTGGTTGCGGGTTTCTGATGATCTGTGTTTAGCCGCAGCGAGCGAGGCACGTAATGTGTAAAAATAGGAAATATTGAAAATATTAATTTTCTTGACGTCCGGCATGTCTGTGCAAAAAAAGTTAACGCCACCTGCCGGAGACGCATATGGCATCACGGCCCACCTCGCGTAATCAAACGAGAGACACTTATTCTTCCCGTATTCCGAACGCTGGTACCGCATCTCTAGACCAATCGAAGCAAGAGTGGTATTTTTCGCACCTATGTATTAAATTAAAACTCAAAGGCACAGCATATTTTTAACGTGGGCTGCCCCAGAAAATAGCCTAGCTGTTGGGTGCGACCCAGAACGAGAGATGGAATATGCGACAGTATTAAGACACTCCTTCGAGCCCTAGGGCTCGACTTTACGTCGCTCATGCAGTAGGACATTCATTGCTACCAACATACTTCCCAGCATATCTGGATCAGGGAGGTGAGAATGATGGGAGCTATATGGTACTCACCTGGCCTGTATCCATGTTTTAACTCTTCCTTCATATTCCATTGCTGTCACAAGGTTGACTGGGATAGATATGTGGGTTTTGCTAACAGGGACTTGGCAGCGCACATCACACACTACACGGATAAGGACTAAAAATGAAGGGCGAAACCAAACCCGCACCACAAGAACTTTCATAGAACAATTTCATACCTGTACGAACGTTATTATTAAATGTTAGGCTTACGCGTTATGACAATCACTGGAACTCGCACTGAACGTCTTTACTGGTAACGCCATAAGTGTCATGCCTACTGAAAATTTGCTAATATACAAAGTTGTATTTGTTTTCTTTGAATGCGAATAATTTTTCACTTCTGATTTGGAACATTCAAAGTGTGATGGTGGTTTTCTCAATATTATCGATAACTTGTCTCATCTTCAAAGTCATTATTTGTACCACTATGTTGTCCAGAGCGACCTGGGAAGTATTTATCCTCGTTTCAGACTCAAGATAAAACCCCAGGCAGGCCATTACCGAAGTTAGACGGATGTAGCAAAGGCTAAAAAAAACTTCAGATTGCTCAGGACAATGTAGTGCTACAAATAATGACTTTGAACGTGAGACAAGTTATCAATAAAGACGTTCAGTGTGAAGAAGAGATTCCACTTGCTGAAAATTGCAGCAGCTGCCAAGAAATCAAAAAAAAAACAATCTTTAGGTCTAAGAAATCTGCTCTTAAAGTACTGGCTTGACTAAAAACACCACTGTTTTAGTCTTCTGTACAGCCGTTCCGGCTGAGAAGACTATTGCAACGATTTTGTCCGTCCGTTGCTTTTTTCAACTTCGCAACGGTAGGCCACCAGAAATTGACGACCACTCTTTACAACGTTCGATTCAGTATCAAAAGTTAGTTAAATAACATGGCAAATTAAAACATCGTTGCCTCCTTATAGCTAATAGACTTCTTCGACGTAACTAAATTAAATAATAACATTTCATCGTCGAATCGAAATCCTAAAGATTTGTGTTAACGCAGCTGTAAAAACAAAAACATTTTAGCTTCGTTTAAAAGAGTCTTGTCGCATTGTTGCATGAATGAATAGGCTTACGATCGAACCAAATTCTCCATTAGGCCTATCTGCTACTTACGAAACTAAAACTGCCGTTAAAAAAATTAGGCTTAAAAAATAAAAATTAATCTAAAATTACGTTACCACGGCAACGTCAATAGTTGCTACGAGTCACTGCTGCAGCGTTTCTCCTGTCCCTTCCCTACTACCACTGATCTATATTAGGCTACGTTACGCATTACGTTGTAACACTGTAACTGTGTGCGCGGAGGCATACCATGTTGCAGAAATGAATAGGCTTACTGTATATACAATCCAAATCTCCTTTAGTTGCTACTTACGAAGTTAAAGTTGTAAATTATGCCTAAAACGTAAAATAAGCTTAAAAGCTAACACATTTGTAACGGGCAATTCTGATGGTTAGGCCTACTGTTTTTAGATTATATAATAGAGATAGCTGTTGTAGTGCATGATAGAGCTGTGCGCCTCAACATTGGAAGTGGAGTAACTGTACAGAAGACCAATGCGACTAGATAGTCGCTGTAGCCCCTTGTTTTACCTCCAGTGCCCTTTGCAGCTAAGTAGATGCATGGTCCTTGATGCTAGCTCCATAGCAAATATGACGTTATTGCGCTCAGTTCTCGAACAACCTCTCGGTAAGGGTGTTGATAGAAGGGTGTCGGTACCTAACTCATATGTCAACTCTTTTTAAATAAACAATTAAACAAATTACCTTTTAAACATTTGAAAAAAATGCTAGGCCTATTCAATTTTTAAATATGGCTGCACATTTTTGAATTTGCGTAGCAATTGTTGCTACGCATTTTTTTTCCTATAATTCTATCCCTGTCCTTTGCAAAGTCCAGGCCAGACAGTGCAGGCCAGGGATCACCATTCCACTTCAAGGGGTGTGGGATCTATTCTGGACGTATTTCTGATCCCTGTGATGATCGAAGGTTTCTAAGTTAAAATCCACGGGTTTTCCCCTCCCCTTGCTAAAATTCCTCCTTCTAAAATGCATAATAGGGTTCAAAATTTAGCTAGTGTATCTAAATGAACATTAGGTTTACTCAGATAACAGCTGTGAAATTTTTATTCAAACAAAAACTGGCATTATGTTAGTCAAGAAGAACACACAATGAGTTGAGACCAAACAATAAGTCGACAGAAATAAAATGTTTGAGCCAGGTCTGGCATCAGGCCAACATAATTTTGCCCTTTGATTGAGGATTAGTTGTTAAAAACTTATCGAGTTATCACGGTGGCTCCCAGTATCTCTCAGATCAGAGAAGTACCTGATAACTTGACGCACCTGCCGTGCATTGCACATGTGTGATGTTGGATTTGTTATATTTGACTTGACACTAATTATCAATCCTCTGCATATTCCGTTGTAGATGTCATTCAAGATGTATGATGACTCGTATGAAGACCCCCTTACTGGGGGATTCGAATTCAGTGAGAAATCCGTGCGGATGGGTAAGTTGACAATTTAACATTTTTAGATCCAGTTTTTGAAGTCTGTTAAAATGTAGAGTTCAACATACTGAAAGAGTCATGCCTTATGTTACATACTGTTGTAGCTTGAACGTCGTAATTTGTTGAGAAATGGGAAAGATTAACGCTTAAGTCAAACCATAATACTCAGTTCAGTTGCTGTGGCAAATTTTCGATGAACTGCTTATCAAATGATGGTAAATAGCAACATTCATCTTCCTCAGGCTTCTTTCTGGTGTTGCAGAAACTTTGTTTACATGTCGAACTTGCACTCGCTTGAGAATTCAAACTGTAGCGCTCCGACCACTGATCTTTACAATGTTCGTTGTGATGCGTGCTCCACTTTTTTTCGAATTGTCTGGTGAGGGTTGGATGTTGGTGGGAAATGATGGTGGCTGTAGGTTTTTAAAAGGGGAATTCTGGCTTTTTCAAAGTCTTGTATGGCTATGGATTCCAAGGCCCTGAGGTGTGCATCTCTTGCTGAATTTAAGGTGAGTAGTTTGATCCCATACTATTGTGGGTCTTGTTTCTAGACGAGTGCTGCTTGACGTTTTCGGGGTCTGGCTCTTGTGACAGGCCCGCCGGAAGCAAATAATTAGTGGTACGGCTGTTGTGAGGCTTCAATACCGGGCGGGGGGGCCTCCAAAGCAATGCCTAAACATTATTTGTTAAAATTGTATTATTTACTTAAATTAAATATATTGCACCTTACAACTTGCTATCTCATCATTTTCTGGCTCCAAAAAAAGCTTTCCAAAACTTGCTGACCTATGTTCAGCATGCTGGACAAATATTTTCTACCACCCGTATCTGTTGTTTCCTTGTGCATCCATCTGATGGCTTACAACAAGTAAGAATAAAAAAGCAGCCGCCACTGCCTAAAATTTGTAAAAGTCGCCACTGTCCTTTGAACGTGGACACGCCAATCTTTGCCAGCGCCGCCGCCGAACTCTTGTTTCAGCAACATATAAATATCGGCCAGCATTCCCCGAAGTGTGCACGGTCCACTCATTGCGTAAGGGGGAAAAGTTGATTTGTCAGGCAAGGCAGCTTAACAACCCAAATGTGCGTGAGCAACTTGGTATTCACTTTGCACAGGGATAACAAGGGTCGGAACGGAATGAATGATTATGAATGATTAGCATGCGTTTACGCAGGTGTTTTATTTTTTTTAATTATGTGCCTAAAACGGGTACGGTACCAGCCGTACCGCTTCCGTCGGCCCTGTCTTCTGATCTTATGGCAGTAATATGGTCGACGATTCGCTCAATGATTCCGCTTTGTGTTTCGCCGATGTAAACTGCGTTGTAGTCGTTGCAGGGAATTTGTAGGTAGCCCATTTGGTTTTGGGACAATGGGGTGCCAGTGCCTTTCTTGGTATTGGTTTATGGTGTTCTGGTGGTGGTGCCTCTGAACGTTGCTATTATTATTATTTACCATCATTTGATAAGAAGTTCATTGAAAATTCGCCGTAGCAACTGAACTGAGTGCTACGTTTCTACTTAAGTGTTATTTCCGATTTCTCAACATGTCAAGCATTAGTTAAAGTAAAAACCTTCACATCACATTTTGACTTAGAATCTGCAATTTTGTTTACTTCGGCGCTGGTGTTTTGTTTTAGACATAAACCTGTGTATCGGACCAAAACTATATTTTAGTGCAGCTGATACACCACGTTAAGCGTACCCTGACCGAAGAGCTTCTGCGTGTTTCCGTAGAAATCCGATGATAACGAAGGTAACTTAATTTCCCTATTATGGGCATAAGAAGAATGAAAGCGAAGTGAGCTCTGTGGTTTGTTTGTTGGCAAGATGCTCATTTTGCGGAAAGAACAAAAACTCTCAGCGAAATCGAACATGCGAGCTGTCGGCTTTTATGTTTAGTTTTTGCCAAAATTTTTAAAGAGCAATTGCATCCATTTTGACATGCACGTTTTACTTTTGCATCACTTACACAATAACTAAACGCAGGAATTGCGATAGCATTATGTTACGTACGTCCGATACAACAATTTCATTACTGCATCACCAAAACATGTAATGGGTGCCGCCATTGTTTTGTGCGGAACAACCAATATTAATGATGACAGATGGAGTTGAGCCGTCCATTTCGACTCAAATTCCGACGGAAGCCCACTGAGATAGATCTGTCGGCTGTGAGTAGCTCAAGCGTCCGACAGCCTTAGCTGGCCAGTATTGCCGTGCTGTTCGCTGACTAAACTATGCGCCACAGCTGTTTACCGTGACGCACGTAGTGACTGGGCTAGTCCACTCTTACGGCCAAAGATCCACTATTCTCGTTCGTCAGTGTTTAACTCTTATGGCATCACAGCAAACAGGCGTGGCTCGTGGTATAGTTATTTAAAGATAAAAAAGGATGTGGGGTTCGAACATTGGATTTGTCTTGAAATCTACTCTAGCCAAATAACTTTATTTGAGAATGTGATTTTTTTTTTCTAGTTCTCGAGAGGGCGTTACCGATAGATATTGGCCGCCAGAATTGGTGCACATGTCGGATCTGCACACGGACACATGCTGAATGCGTTCGCTGCTAGGAAGCACCTGCACGAATGAAAAAAATCGTCATTCTCAAATAAAGTTGTGGCTCGAGTAGATTCGAAGAAAAATCTATGTTCAACCCCCCCCCTCCCGGTCCCATTTTCTTTTTTTTTAATAACTAATAAGCGAGCAGAACGAAACTACTGGCAAACTAAGGCTGTCGACTCTTGAGCTACCCACATCCAATAGAGCTATCTCGGTGGGTTTCCGTCGGAACTGAGCCAAAACGGCACAGCTTATCCGTTGGCAATAATTTTGGTTGTTCCACGTGAAACAATAGCGGCACCCATTGCATGTTTTGGTAATGCAGTAATGAAATTGTTGTATCGCACGTACGTAACGTATTCCTACTGCAATTCTTGTGCTTAGTTATTGTGTAAGTGATGCAAAAGTAAAACATGCGTGTCAAAATGGATGCAATTGCCCTTCAACAACGCGTATCAAAAAAATGTTCGTAAGTCAAAATAAAATCTTTTTTTAAAATTAACCTTTGTACTCTAAAGTTTAGCATTATATAATTTAATATTGTGTATGCTTTATATATTAGCATTACGTAATTTTATGCTGAATGCAACGGACAGGTTTCAGCTGATTAACTCGGGATTAAACAATGACACGAAGCAATGCAAACAATTATTGCAAGCAACAAAATTTTCACGAAGTGGATAAAAATGACGTCACTCAACAGAGGTTTTTACGTGCGGGTGGTCCTGTCAAACGAAAGATCTTTTTAATTGCCTTGACGTTGTGATGCTGTGCTTTTATCTTTGACTTGATTTTCTCCACACTAATTTGGGGCTAGTGCTTGCACTGGGACTGAATTGGGTAGCATCACGGAGCGACATCTTGTGAGATGGAGGAGGGAGGGGGGGGGATGATGCGTGAACAGCAGATTTGGGGTCTTATCAGTCTGATTTACATCTCGCATAGACTTGGTGCTTGTCATTTGTGCGCCGTTCGCAACACTTTTCTAAAAAGAATGAATCGGAATCATTCTTCAAGCTGAACCGGTAGTACAATTCCTGTAACGAGTAGGAGTCCCGCTACACAACAATCGATCACGATCCGTTTCCTGTCATGATAACCTTAATACCGACAATCCGGCGAATTGGACTGCTGCTGATCTACCACGCCCACAGTCTATACCGCTCAACCGCCACCGTTAGTCACCGCGCTGCATGTTTCTAAGTCAGCCAAACAGACGCTGAATTTGAGGCTAGAGCCTCAAATTTTGAAGTTTAAATGCATCGTAATGAAACCAAACAGTCTTGAAGTTAGTTGTAACTTGTCTAAACAGTAACCTGCTCTCGACTGTCTTATCATATTTCATTGCTTTTAAAAACCATATTCTTTTGCCAGCAACTTATGTGTGCCGCGTATTTGTGTTGTCATTAGCATGCATACATGGTTACTTTCGGTTTCGATAATAGTCAAGATACATCGCTATGGAAACATTACTTAAAAAAGTAGTGGTGATGTGGCTCAGATTTTTAATTTGAGGGTTCTTCGCAAATGTTTCCATTCGTGGTATATCTGGAAATCCACTAAACTTATGCCCCCCCGCCCCTTTTCCATTTCGTCTTTTTCTTGTCCGCTAGTTTCGTCGTTGATATCCTTGCTTCATTTCAATCGATTTAGCCGAAAATTATCCGTTAGCCAACCAAATTTACAGTTAGCCGGTGGTGGCCATAAAATTTGTGGCTAGCCGCAATTTAGCCGATATTTCTGTTAAACCGGATGAAAATGACAAAATAATGTGGCTGAGGAGCCACAGTCTTTAATAGGCCCACAATCTTCAGTCACCAATCCGGGAATACAAATAAAAGAAGCTCTTCCTCGGCCTGCGCCTCCTGCTTCGTCGCACGAATCCTACACTCCTAACTGAATCACGTCCTCGTCAGCCAATTCTTTACGCAAACACTGTCGATCTTCTCTTTCGGCCACATCGAAATGGTGCCGCTGCTCCTCTTCCAACAAGCATTCAGCTTCGTCGGCTTCAAATTTCATCTTTTGCCGACCTTCAACTCCGCCTTCCCGCCCCGGACTCTGCCATCGCTCGCCTCCCGCTGGAAACTGACTTGGACGCGGCATACGCACTAAATTCCGACTGTCACAACTCACATTGTTCGTCTACTTCATCTCTTTTCAATTCAGACGCTCTGCTTTTTCTCTTTCTAGTTCGGATGCAAGTGTCCACAATTGAAGAAAACCGACTCCATTGAACTTACCACCTTCGTCCCAGCGAAGACGGCCACTTCACCAGCACCAACTCGGGTGAAGGGTGGCAGGATTCCATATTGTAGTCAACATCACCGACGTGGAAACAAAAGCTGACTTCACACCGAATGGAACATCGGCCTGACATAAACAACCATGTTGCTGACGTGCAACGAAAGCACAATCACAACGGAAGGGACAACCACTGTACAGGTTATCGTTTCTTCTCGATGAACAACTACGTGGACACGCTTTAGTTTTCCCCTTCCTCTTTTGTTCTCAACAATGACCTCACCAGCTTGAAGACTTTCGTCCAATGGCAAGATCTAAAGAGAGGAAGACTTCTCCTTCGCCGGCGTGCTCTCTGCCCTCAGACCATGATGTTGTAGCCGGCCCGTCACCCACTCCACCAGCATCGCCTTCGGACTCGTTGTCCGTTTTGGAAGTACCGCCTCGGCCTGCACCATGCCTGTCGATTGCCGCTTAGTATAGCCAATCTCTTGTGATCAACCTATGAAGATGTCCTTTCCCCTTCGGCAATCCACTGCTCTGCAGAAATCAAATACCAAGGTTTCAAAGGCTGGACCCTACCATCAAAACTTTCACTCGACCTTTCGTCTCGATCCTCATGCCGCTCACGCAATCTGCCTTCAGCCCCCCCCCCCTCCCTTCGCTGCCTCACGATCGGCCTCTCTCCTCGAAACGGATCCATGCACTGATAGACAGAGCGATCCGTGACATTAAGTATGGGAAGCGCCCGCCTCAACCACCGCCTCCTGCTTCGTCCTACACTGAGTCCTGCACGCTTAACTGGATCACATCCTCAGCAGCCATATCTACACGCAAGCGGCATCGCTTCCCTCTTTCGGCCACAACCAAGGCGACGTCGCTATTCTTCTTCCAGCTAACGGTCGGCATCATCTGCCTCTATTACCATCTTTCGTCAGCCTTCAACATCGCCTTCTCAACCTCGGCCCCCTGCTGACTTTCAGCGACCTCGACCTGCCGCTCTTAACACGGACAGCAAGTTGGATACGGCATCCACACTCAGCTATACCACTGCACCTCCAATCTTTTGTCCGGACATTCGACAAACCATCACAGTCAGGATGACGACTCACGTCATACCCATTTCCATGAATCCTCAGAGGACTACCAAGGTGCATCAGGGATTCCGCTTTCGGCCCCTTCCACCGCCGCCAGCGGTTCAGCTCTCTTCAAGTAACTTCCGACACCGACACCATCTTTCAGCCACTTGCCATTAACACATGAACATGTTCGACCTCGTCTGCCACCCTGTCTTTCGGCCTGTGCCAACCGTATTTAGCTTCCGTATTTGATTGTCATCCACCTCATCACATCCATTGGCTATTGGACGTTTTCGGGAAACTTTTAGTCCGATGGTGGTTACTCACCCTTGAGTTCTTTCGGACACCATCCGTCACTTGACAACCCAGTTCATGATCCTCTTCGCCGCTTGCTGCACACAAGTTCACATCTCTGGTTCTGCTGTTCCATGACCACAACCTCAAGCACCAAGCTGTTTTGGGCCAATCGGCAGCTCAGTTGGCGGCACTCCTACGCATCGGAGGATTGCTCTTCAGGAAAAGACGATGCTATGGTGTTTGACAAAGACCCTTCTCCTCCCCGGCCCAGCCGCAATGCATGGTTCTTTGGACCTTTCAGCGAAGGCTTGACAAATCCTCGCCACTTTGAAACCCACCCACAATCGGAATCCCTAACCGTCGAGGCAAAAATGGATTTTGGTACAGCGCTGCGACAACCAACACCATCTTTGAATAAAAAGCGTCGTCAACACTCATCAAAGAACCAGGAACGTAATCCTAACGTAAAAAAATTGTTAAAACCACATGTAAAGTCATCACAGAATGAACCAACAGGATCTTTGACAGCCACTGGAAAAGTTAATCTCAGTTGGTGTAACGGAGGGAAAATCATGCCTCTCGATTCTCCTTTACCCAGCCGCTTGAACCTCCTTTCTGACCTATTTGAGGAAGACTGTCGATCGGCTCTGCATTCTGGAAAGACCAGTCTCCCTATGACCTTCACACTCCTTCACTCATCAATCCCTCATGTTTCTCCCTGTCTGGGACCAATCTTTTGTTTTGGTTTGTCTAAAATGAGGAACCATACAGGCCACTCTGAAAATCAACAACATCCACCCGCTCACCCACAAGGTGGCATTCCTGAAGACCCTAGCCGCAAACCTGCATTGCTGTGAAGTTCAAGCCCTATCCATCGACCCAGCTTCAGCATGTTCAGCCCGCACTTCACACCTGTTCGTTGAACACCAACACCCTCTTTCAGAGCAAGACACAAAGACCTTGTGAACTTTCAAACCAATTGTTTTTCCTGCACTTTCAAACAAAATTGGTGACGAACCTGAACGTCTCCGTTGTCCTGAACACTTTGACATTGAAAGGACTGGCAACAATGAATTCTGCAAAGGATGAAATCAACCTCCTCTCCCTTCAAATGAGGCTTCAGTAACACTTCCGCAAGAATGAACGGAACTTGGATCAACACAGTCGCCTTAAACCCAGATGTGTCGTCAAATCCCTTATGTACTATGCAGCGGACTGAGACCCCAACCTTTTGAGGATTGACATTGTTTTGTCCGGTCTCATCTGTCTTCAATGAGGTGTGAAGTTTGTAACTTTTGGGGGGAAGCCAGCTCATAACCCTAGGGTACTCGTCAAGGTGGTGTCCACCGCCTTTTGACAGGACCTTCTGTTAATGCTAAAATTATCAGGTAATGTATATTCCAAATGGCACATAGAAACATGAAATTGTCGGGCCCCCAGTCAGGGCCGGCTGAATTTTGTTTCTATTGCCTAATAGGAAATATGCATTACCTGTACCTACCCTACCTCCCCTCTTGAGTCATCACCATGACATAGTGAGGGGAAAAAATGGCAGCTTTTCAGATCTGTTGCTTTTATGGGAGGGGTGTGCGCTTACGCACTTGGCTTACGCAGCTGGCCGGCTCTAAACAACTGAAAAACCTCTAGGGAAAGACAACATTTGAGAAAGGAATGCTAAAATTAACAGGTAATAAATATTTCCTATTAGGCAATAGAAACAAAATTCAGCCGGCCCTGGCTGGGGGGAGGGGGGGTCCATTTCATGTTTTTTTGTAAATTGTGTGGGCCAGTTTCCAAAGTGGCGACATTTGCCCTGGGGCCACTAACGTTGACAGCAGTGCCACACCTACTACTATATGCTGGGAATTTTGGTTTGACTTGATGTTCTCTACACTAATAGAATTGAAAATAATTTGTAGGAATGAATAAAAAAGAAACTAATGCAATGATCCGTACCACTTATAGACTCTTAAAAATATTGCTTCTTAATTAAGATTTTATTCTGCACTAAACTTCAGTTTCTGAAATTTCAGCAAGCGGCAACATTCGGTTTCAAATACAAATTATCTATTGACAGTATTGATGCCGATGCAAAAAAAAAAAAAGGTGGACGTCATCCAAAGAAAAATTTTAATGTACATACAGCTGGTGTGTTTATTACTCCATCTGCTAAACTCCAACCTCTCTGCTTTTAGACGTATGTAAATGCAAGTCACATGCCTGCAAAATTAAGTTTTCGTTTTCTCTTTAACTATTGCAATCAATTGCACAGCCTTATTAAATTTCAAAATTTTTTTTTAATCTTCATGACTTTATTACTGGTAAAAGTATACTGTAAAGCTGACAACATTATAGAAAAGAAAAAGTAACTTGGCGTGGTTGATTTAATGGTCGTAAGTGACGCAGCTTACTTGAAGACATTTTATTCTATGTTGATGTACGGTAACATCTAGCATTCAATTTGGTCAAATGCAGCTCACAAGTTTTTTTGTACAATATTTAAGAAAAATTTTTAGATTTTAAAATAAAAAAGAAAATGGTGATCAAACCCCCAGATCTTTATACCCAAATATTGCACCAGAGTCAGATTTTTTTAACTCAGACTCTTGTTAAGTATTGCTTAACTCTTAAATTATTTATTTTATTTATTTGTTTAAATTAGTTGTAGTGCCTAAGGCCATTAAACAACCTCTGAGTATAGAAAAATTTTAAAAATGCAACAGTAAATATTTACACATTAGAATGGCTGCAACAAATAGGCGAATGGCAAGATAACAAATATTTACAAAAACCTCGTAACTGTACGAACCAACATTATCATTCGTTAACCCATTCCAGTCCCGAACTGTTCTTGGAAAAAAAGGATTCGGCCGAAATTATTTCAACTTTCCTTAGCTCGAACAAGTTTCTCTTTCTAATAACAGAAAATGAAACTTTTAAGAATTCAATGGGTGAGGCTCTCCTTGCAGGAAGGGAAAGAAATTATCTTTAATACATTTTAGCATAAAATAAAGCAGCTTTAAGCTTAAACTATAGTCTAATTAATTGGAAAGGTTGTGCAGAAATTTAAAATCTTTCAAGACCACATGAAAAGTAAAATGTTCTTTTAACTCATCGTTAACAGCCTTTCAAATTAATTCCGAGACATAATCACTTGAAACAGTACATTTTTTTTGCTTAAATTTCAACCTTTTAACCTGAAAAAGAGAATTTGGTTGATGTAATATCTTGGGTGTCTAATATTCAGTAGAATGGAGCCCCAAACAAGCAGAAGTTTCTGCTATTTTGCTTGCTGAAACCGTATTTGTTTCGCTCTTGTCAGAATTTGGATGAATAAATTTCAGGAGCTTTTAACCTAAAGCGATTGATTGGGAGTCGATGTATAAACTCCCTATACCACACACAATTGAATAAACAAGTCCACTTGAATTTTCAATGGAAATTCAGTTAAGTGGTCTTGTTTGTTCAATTGTGTGTGGGGTAGTGTAGTGTTTTCGCATTGATTCCCAATACGTTTCAAATTCACCACAGTAAACACCGGTTGCAGTTTTTTTCCAAAATTTGGCTGCATGCCAATCTGCAAATTTCAGATTGGCAATGTTTGAGTACTAATGTAATATGTGTGTTATGGTATATCCTCTTTATTGTTTACAGTAGTCATGTACAATTTCATAGGAAAAAGATATTGTGCGTGACTAGTGTAAACAATAAACCGGAATTTAAAGTATGTAGCCTACTATGTAAGCAGTGTGATGTTTTTAAATATCCTCTTAACTTCACACTTTACGTATTGCAGTTCAGAAAGCTTTGGATGGATAAATTCTACTTAAGTTTTCTCTCATTGCTGAGGAAAAGATGTAACAATAATTCTGCTTTCCGCTTTAAAATAATTCATCGATAAAGGAAAAAAATATTAACACTGCTGTGACCTTAATTTACCATGATTCAGCTTATATTGACAAAGGAAATCGCAGTGTGTGGCTACAAGAGGAAGCCCCCCCCCCTCAAAAAAAGCTGAAACTCGAGGAAAATAAAATGTAGGTTATTTGTGCAAATGCCAAAAATGTAGTAGTAGGTAACCAACACACTCCGTTGCAGCAGATCACTCTTGGTCGGTATTTGTAAATTAATGTGTGAACTATGAAATGTAATAATGTTGGTTCTCGGGTATTTTCCTATCCCTAATAGGTTTTCCGTCTTTGCACTCTGTCACACAGTTACATACGAAAAATAAAGCACTAAATTTTCAGTAAGCTATTTCTTGCTGCTTTCAAGTGCTAGACATGAACTAGAGAAGTGTCAATCGGCGGTGCATTTGTGTCACTTCCGGTTGTGAAAATTCTCAATTGGGCTTTTTCTTTTATTTTTTTGCTTTCTGCTGAGGCATTTCTTATAGTCTGGTAGCAGGGCCAAAAACCTGGAAGTAAGGTCCGCCCAATGTATTATGGTGTTTTACGTTTCTTCAAGGCATACTTAATGAAATTTGGCAGGATGCCACTTTGACATACTTGAACAAATTTAAATATTCAGGATGGCTGAAAAATTATATATCAGCCATATCATCGCTTATAGAACACACAGGATAATCATTTTGGTGTCTAATACTATGTTTTCGGGGTTGGGAATACTAATAACGGATTATCTTGTTGAAAAATATACACCCTTTTTTTGTAGGGGGCTGGCATCACAGTCACCGTTCAATTTTTTGCTCATTTTCAACTTTCAACTGCTATCTGCCGTTTCTAATTTAGGTGGAAGACCCCAGTTAGATTCATTCGAAAGGTGGGAATGCCTTCTTTGCATGAAGGGTAAATAAATGGGTTTATCATTGTTAGGGACCAAGCTACGCCCTTGTTTTTAGGGGCTGGTATCAGTCACCGTTCGATTTTTCGCTCATTTTCAACTTTCAACTGCTATTCTGCCGTTTCTAATTTAGGTGGAACCCAAGCGTAAATAAATGGGTTAATCATGGGTTTTTAGCCCCTAAAAAAAGGGCGCAGCTCAGTCCCTAACAATGATAAACCCATTTATTTACCCTTTATACAAACAAGACCTTTCCACCGATCGATTGAATCTAATTGGGGTCTTCCACCTAAATTAGAAACGGCAGAATAGCAGTTGAAAGGTGAATACGAGTAAAAAATCGGAACAGTTACCGTTATACCAGCACCTAAAAAAGAGGGCGTAGCTCGGTCCCTAACAATGGCAAACCCATTTATATACCATTGATTACGGGTCGACTGAATTTCGGTTTCAGTTTCGGCACCGAAACCAGCATATTTTCGGTTTCGGTTCTTATTTCGGCCATGAAATTATAGTTCAGTTTCGGTTTCGGCCGAAACCGATCGAACTGATTTCGATTTCGATTTTGGTTTCGGTTTCGGCTGAATTCTTAGGTTGCGGTTTAGGTGAAGCCGAGACTACTGCTTTCTTCTGGTAATAGCACAATTCTGCCTGGCCTAACTAAACTGTAGCCTAGGAGTGCTGACATCCAGTGGGCCCCATCACAGATCCAGCTTTCATCTGCCATGACATGCTATGCCAATAAATAATAAATACAATTTTTCTTTCAATCAGAATTTTATCATAATTGTAATGGCTTCGTTGCAATGGAGAGAATTTATGCTTTCATTTCTCTTTATTTATGTTTTCAAGTTAAAGCATTAACTTATTGACTGAAGCCCTTTTCTGGTTAATGGCTTTAAAACGAATTAATGGTTTTTAAATGTAAAAAAAAAGGCTAAGGACCAAAAAGAAAAAAATACAAACAAAAGTCCTGAAGTCTTTTTGCAAAGACAGTTTTTGTTAAATTCTGAAACTTTTTTTTTGTCGGTTGGAAGGGCATGCGTGGATTTTCTCGGCCTAGGGCTAGAAAATGGGTAAACTGGGCTCTGCCTCCCAGTCTAGATTATGCCTATGAAAAACTATCATCACTCAATATTTTATGATTTTACCCTTGTTTCTAGTTGCCGGCTGAAAATATCACACTACCTGTAAATTTAATTGCATTCAGTTCCTGAGTGCTTGTTAGCCTGGAGGATTCAAAACTCTCTCGATACGCCCAGCTGAACCGCCCATCTGCGCATGCGCCAGCACGTGCAGACCCTCCATAAATGGTATTACGGCATTAGCCAACCATCTCTTTTCCTCCAGCCTCCAGCTCGTCACCTGCCCCTTCCTGGACCTTCTGGACAACGAACGGGGTCGACTTTTCCATTGTTTTCCATTTCCGTCATCGTTTCCATCTTCCGCATGGCATTGCGCGTCAGTTGGGCGATAAGTCTGTACTCCTGTCCGGTGTTTTTCAATTCTTGCAGGAGGTAGAGATGTATGACAGGATTTAGTTTTGGGGGTTTGAATAACATCTCTGTAATATGTGGTGCAGTGGCAACCCAGACCACTGCACTGTGACTGAGGTTGGCGCTAATGACCATGTTGTCGACGCACCATTAAGCTTCAATCCCCCCCCCCCCCATTGTCTCCCGCTTATGGGAATGGTAACTTACCCTCACCGAACTCTGACCCTGCCGAACATACGGCCTTTGCCCTTTTCAAACGAGCCCTCGCCCAACCATCGGCTATCTCAAACCTCGACTTATGTACCACCCATGCCGATGCTAACCGGTAAATGTACCTTCAAGTCCTCCGTCATGATCTTCTTCACAAGTATCATGAACGTTGCCCACAACCCGTATTGCCCGCCGAACATCACAACTGATGAATCTTCGCCAATCGTTTCACTTCGACACCTTCATGGTAACCTTTGGCCCTTCACACACCAATCTAACATGTGCCTCATCCTCCGACGAAGCTGATATGTACCATCGGCTATGTCCTTCGCCTTCTGGTTGCGTGTCTTCCTGTAGCAGTCGTATACGCCGACCATGTGCTATGGTTTCGTTCTGTTACTTCTACAACCTTTTGGCTATACATATATTACGATGGTTTTATTTTCCGTGTTGACTATCTCTGAAATCTTCCTGCCGCCTCGCTATACTGTAGTGTAAATTACAGTATGACCAAAGTTTATGTTATCTGATTGCCACTTGATTGCCACTTGATCCTTACAACTTACCATGACTGTTACAATATTAAATCAATATTATAGCCACTATCAACATGTAGTTGTTGTTAACTACATAGATGATTAGTGTCACTTCCCTTATGCTCTCGTCATGACGGATCGCCTCTTAGTTGCACCAGCCCACCGAAAATGCCTGAAGTTCGTTGAAATGCCCCAAACCACAGGTTCAACGAACACATACAAGCAATGAAAATCCTTCCCTGAACCTTCACCGCAAGTCCAAGGGAAGAGAACTTCCACCATTAGTCAAGCCTTCGCCGAACGCTCAACCTTCGCCGAATACAGCAACCTTCGCCGAACGTATGTAAGCCTTCGCCGAACGCACAACTTTCGCCGAACGCCCAAGCCTTCGCCGAACATAAGCAAGCCTTCGCCGAACACTCAACCCTCGCCGAATGCAGCTTGCCTTCACCGAACGTGGACAGGCTTTCGCCGAACGTATACACAACCTTCGCCGAACATCAACTAGCCTTCACTGTACGCACACCCCTCACGGAACGTTCGCCGAACACAAGCAAACCTTCGCCAATTGTAGGCGATTCTTAGCCCAACGAAAACAATAACATAAACAGTCCACGGCCATACCATGCTGTAAACGCCGGTTCTCGCCCAATCACCGAAGTTATGTAGCACCTGGCCCGTTTTGTACTCGGATGGGTGACCGCCTGGGAATACCGGGCGCTGTACACATCAGCACCTCCTTTGTCGAACACGCTGCCCTTGACTCTGTCGCTATGGACTCCTCCGTTCGACCCTTTCAACACCTCTGGTCAGCCTTGTGCCTGAAAACCCCAGCATTGTTGTCCTACCATTGCCCACGCAACCATCTCGGCAACAAGTAACGTAATCGCCTTCCATGAGTACCCCTTTGAAACTTATTGGATTTACGAACTTGCTGCTTGCCAACTTGAGGTGTCTCTACTTTACCATGTCCTGGCTTCCAGTAAATGATATGAATCCAACAAGGTTTCCCAACGTTATATTGGTTGCCCCTTTATAACTCTGTTCGTGCTCCTTCTCATGTGTTCATCATACGACCACTCCACATACATGACCCTTGCCACGCTTCATCAACGGAAACCGCTTTCAACCTGTCACACCCTTGGACAACGAACTCCATTCGCTCCTCCAACATTTCGTCTCGGCGACGGGAGTCCCTCGTCTAGACACGACTCTGGCAACCGTTGCTGCACACTCTGCCACCTATCCCATTTCTGCCTTGACCAACCCTTATTTAAACCATGTTGGAAGCTCTCTACATTACCACCACTCGTTTCGTCCAAAATTGATTCCACGCCTCATGTGTAAGTCATGTCACTTACCGTTACCGTTTTCCTATCTGCCGCCTTTCTCAACACAACCACGCTCAATTGTGTCACGTCTGACTGTTAACAAATCTTCATTATTCCTGATTCACGGTTGTGGTAGGAATCGCACTCTTAGCTATTAACATCATTCACGGTTGACTCGCCCGCTAGCTAAAATCATGTCAACTACTCCTGCCCACTCTGGGGCTCATCTCGTCAGTGGCCAACCCACGTCTTGGGGCTGAACCATTACCACATTATCATTAACGACAATCCACTCACGCTTAATCTCACCACCTCGTCTTTCCTGGCTGACTAATTTTTTAAAGAAAATATACACTACCTGTAAATACCCACCCAACCTCCCCTCTGGAGTCACCACATGGCTGACATATCTGGAGGAAAAATAGATGGTTGGCTAACGCCGTAATACCATTTATGGAGGGTCTGCACGTGCTGGCGCATGCACAGATGCAGGGCTCGAATTGTCTTAGAAAAATTGCATAGTAGAAATGCGATAAAAAATACAAATTTGCGTAGCAGTCAAGAAAAAATGATTAGCAATTTTTAAAGAATAATTTATTTAGTAAAAAAACTACAAAAAGTTAACTTTATTTGAAACAATAGACAATTTTGTTTCACTTTTACTTTGATACACGCACTGATGCTTGGTCAAGACTATGGCATCCGATGCACGTTAAGACTATTCTGACCAGTGTCCGAAACGAAAGAGCCACCAACTAAATACCGACGTTGATAGTAGGCCCAATGATTTCCCAGAATGCATGTGCGATGCTTGGCCTGCCTATAAAGTAGGAGTGATTAGCATCACAGTGTCAACCAGCACGATCATGACTACACTGTTATGTTGTCTCGTTTCATACAGTTGTATCGCTAAACTGCGATACATTATTTAATTTTGCATCGCTAAAGTTTAAATTTGTGGTGCAAATTGCGATGCGATACCGCTCATTTCGAGCCCTGAGATGGGCGGTTCAGCTGGGCGTATCGAGAGAGTTTTGAATCCTTCAGGGTAACAAGCACTCAGGAACTGAATGCAATTAAATTTACAGGTAGTGTATATTTTCTTTAGGCAATAGAAAACAATTTTGACCTCCCCCCAGGTAAAATTGGGTTTTTTTCTTCTGATTATTAAAACTGATATACTCGGGTTAGGTTTTGGGTCCGGTTTCGGTAGTGGTTTCGGTTTTGGCCGAAACCAATTTGCCAGTTTCGGTTGTGATTTCGGTTTCGGCTGAAACCGAATTGTCAGTTTCGGTAGTGATTTCAGTTTCGGCCGAAACTAAATCACCGGTTTTGGTAGGGGTTTCGGTATCGGCCTAAAGTGAAAAAAATCGGTTTCAGTCGACCACTACCCTTGATGCAAGTAAGTCATTCCCACCTTTCGAATGAATCTGATTGGGGTCTTCCACGTAAATTAGAAACGGCAGCATAGCAGTTGAAAGTTGAAGATAAGCGAAAAATTGAACGGTGACTGTGACAGCCCCTAAAAAAAAGGCGTATATTTTATCGACAAGATAATCCATTATTAGTATTCCCTGACCCTGAAAACATAGTATTAGACACCAAAATGATTATCCTGTCTGTTCTATAAGCAAAGATATGGCCGATATGATTTTTTAATCATCTTGGCCGCCATCTTGAATATTTAAATTTGCTCAAGGATGACAAAGTGGCACCCTGCAGAATTTCATTAAATATGCTTTGAAGAAACACAAAACACCATAGAACATTGGGAGGGCCTTACTTCTGTGTTTACGTTAAAAATCCTATTTGGCTATTAGTTGAGGCAGTGCAAAGCACCCAACAAAGTTGGAGTACGTCCTAGAGTCAGGGTGGATCAAAACCATGATTTTTTCAAAAAAATCAGATTTCTTTGATTTAAATCTGATTTTTTTTTTTATTTAAATCAGATTTTTTTTATTTAAATCAGATTTTTTTGATTTAAATCAGTATTTTTTTTTTTACCAATGTTTTACTTGGGTTATTCATAGATTTCATTTTGGTATACACGTTTAGACAGATAATGCCTAGAAAATACATTCTTAGTTTTTGCCAAATTTTGAATTTCTATTTCGAATACTGAGATTAGTTTAAATAAACATTACAGCTGATTAAGATTTAAATATTTAGTAGGCCATAACACAACTGGAAAAAAGAATTGCTTTAACTTCATGTTCACGAGTGAACAGTCTTCAGTCAAGTCATTGCCATACGACTGCTTTGTTTTTTGTTCAATACTTTCATCCGAAACGTAAATTTAGTTTACGAGCCTGACTGTACCCGGCAGTTGTATCTTTTTGTGTGAATAAATCTAAATGCTGAAAACAACCTCTCTGTAGTCCAAAAACTTACAGAAGGGGCTGTTGCCATTAACAGCTGTACAGATCATAAGAAACTAAACCTAAACCGGAAAGTTTATAGGGTGTAATCAATTAAAATATTTAAAGGAAGAGTAAAATTGTTGATTTAAATCTGGATTTTTATTAATAAAAATCATTCGATTTAAATCATTGATTTAAATCGAAGTGATTAATATTAATAAACCATTTGATTTAAATCATTGATTTAAAACTGCTTGATTTAAATCAATCCACCCTGCCTAGAGTTAATGCGAAATCATTTATTGGGATCCACCAACTAGTTGAACTGCAAATACCAAATTATTGGTCAAATATTTGATACTCCACTGAATACCAGTAAATGCTATTTGTATTAAATCAGTGGCCGTACTAAATAAGTTGTCATAAATCAGGTTTCTTGGTGATAAAAATACAAATCAAAGTACAAAGCACATCTTCACCTTTAATATAATTACCCCTTCCGTCTCATAAAATATTCAACTTTGTATAAGGCTTTTAAAAGAATTTATCTTATACCAACTCTAAAAATATTACATAAATTAGTATTAAACAGTTACTCTGAATATTTGGATTATTTGAACGAATGCCGCTTAATGTCACCGCGTGTTGCCGCATGATAATGTCGGCAAGTACAAGCTTCCACTATTTGTCAAACCAGACGATACTGCTAGTTTCAGAAGTTTCACGAACCTTAGGCTCACATTTAGCTATGTTAGGCCGCTAAAAGTTACTGGTTCTTATGAGCGCACACGTCAGGTTTGCTTAGCGCATGGAACTGAGTTTTTGAAAAAGCCATTGTGAATAAAATAAATAAATAAACCTTGCTTCCGCTTCAGTTTTTTAGTGCTACCCTGCTCCTGAGAACCGTTTAGTTAATTTTTAACGACGTAATCCTAATTGTGACGATTGGCTTGTACTGCCCATCCCCACAACATCCGTAAAACTTGCACAATCAGATTAATACCGTTTCGTGGAGTAACGTCCCCTCCAACTTCAGTGCTGTATTTCTTGTGTTGATTTGTGTGTGTTCTTTACCAATGGCAAATGTGCAGTTACTTTGGTTATACAAATTGTAGCCATTTCATGTTGTTTTCCTGCATGAAAACTTACAAATTTATATCTTTGATTGCTTCCAGGATTTATCAGGAAAGTTTATGGTATTCTCATGTGCCAGCTGCTGATAACGACAGCTATTGTTTCCCTGATGGTGTTTGAGTAAGTGTTTTTCTTTACTTCCTTACACATCATGCAATAATGGTGATGTGCTCTCGGTTGGACTTGCTGGCATTGACATCAGTTCACCTCGCCTTTGAGCTCTCACTTCTATTCTGTGTGTCCGTCACCATCAACTGCGCACAATTGACGGCTGGCACAAACCAGTCGCCACTTGTGGGCAGTTGATGGTGATGGACACACAGAATGGAAGTGAGAGCTCAAAGGCGAGGTGAACTGAGTGTTACGTTTGCCAAACTGATTGATGCGCCCAAGAGGAAGGTTTTTATGGCAGATTAAAAGCAGGATTCTGCTCTTAAACCGACGCGAGTTATTTCTTGGCAACCCGAACATGGAAGACCATGTGGAGATCCTATCTAAGATCTTGTAAGATCCTGGAGGATTCTATTATGATCCTGCAGATCCTGCCAAATCCTATGCAAGATCTTGCAGGGAACTACACAAGCTAATACATACTGAAGAGCGGATTGGGTGAGAAAGATACGTTAGTGTCATTTGATGTCCAAAAACTGTTCCCCAACCTCTCTCACAGGTTTATTTTGGAATTGTTGAGACAGTAGGCAAAAAACGAAGATTCCCACGAAAGCAATTTGAGCATGATAGGCCTTGTTAAATGTGATCCTTGCCTCGATTTGTTTTCAATGGAGTGACATATAGGCAAGTAAAAGGAGCCCCAATGAGTATTTCGAGTTCGCAATTAAGGCCGAATTGGTGCCACAACATCAGGAACGCTAAATTCAAGAAGAAGCCCCAGGTGCGCCACTATGGAAGAGATTCGTAGATAACATCACTTCTGTTTTGAAGGGGGGGGGGGGGGTGTTGGTCCTTCTGAACGGATGGAGACAGGAACTTAGAATTCACACATGAAGAAGAAGAAGACAGAACGATTCCATTCCTGGATGTGCTACTGACAGTGAATGAAAGAACAATTGAGTATCAACCATACCGCTACAGATCGGGGTGATTTGTTACTTCTGGTTACCGAAAACCCCAACTGTTACAGATTGTTTAGAATGAGTTTCGACAAGTAGCAAGACGCACTATGATGAAAGATTTGGCACCGCAACACCTCCAGAACGCCAAGGGAAACTTTATTGAACTGCATTGTCCACCAGGGGTGCTGAGGAGACTGATAAGGACGTTCTAGTGGAAGTCGGGAGTGAAAAGTAAATGAGAGGAAGAACGGTTGTTGGGGAGGAGGAACAGGAGAAAGTGAAAAATGGATAAAAGGGAAAAACCTGTCCTAGGCCTTCGTTACTTGTGTGGAACGAGTGAGCACCCGCAGTGAGTCCTAGTGAAACTGGGTAGAGACTATAGCAGAAACAGAGGGGATAACAAGGGATCATGTTTACGTTTTGTATGCTTAGATTTCAAAGAAAGGATATTTAGTTATTTACCATTCCAATATCCTTGCAAATTTTCGACAGTCGGGCTTTTCTGGAGTTGGAGGGACTCAGAACAACTGTCTTCATCAGGCTACCACATCACCGCTTACTTAGTTGTGATCTTTCGTCTGCTTTTCCTAAGTAAGCGGTGATGTGGTAGCATGATGAAGACAGTCGTTCTGAGCCCCTCCAACTCCAGAAAAGCCTGACTGTCGAAAATTTGCAATGATATTGGATCGGTAAATATCCTTTCTTTGAAATCTAAGCGTACAAACGTAAACGTGGATTCGAATTTTCAAAGTAAGCGATGTGGCATTTTTAAACAAGGGATCAACGAAGTAGACCTATAAACATAATCGTAAACACCACTGAGGGATTCATTGGGTACCATGTGGTGACTGTGACGCTGTTTATATGGAAGAAAATAGTAAGAAATTGTATTAAGCAGCATATGGCAGACACCCGGGGATGAAGATGAGAATGGCGTTGCAGTGCACCACATGAGCACTCGGCAGAAGATAGACTGGGAAGGCACCACTACTCTTACGACCTCAAATTCAAATCGAGATAGACATCTGAAGAGAACTAGAATCGTTGGTTTCGACGTGTGGTTGCTTCGCTGGCAACATCATCTTGGAAAAACTTCAGTTTTGCAAGATAAGTGAAATGGAAAGGCTGAGTTGCCTTTTGACTTCACGTTCGCATAGTTGCATTCGCTCTAAATTTAATTCATGGCCACTACAGGGAAGCCACCAACAAACGAACCGCATGATAATGTATATCTAGAATATGGAATTCATTAAAAAGTAGGCTATTTAACAAGCAAACCACTGTAATTAAATTAAACTGATCTCAAACTTAATACACCAATTCAACATGGGCTGTAAGGGGTACTAACTTGTATTTAAAAAATACAAAAATCTATCGAAAAGTAAAAGAACAAATATGAAAAGCGTTCATGGTGATGTGCATGAACACTGTATTTCTTCCAGATATGTCGTAATTTGGGATATCGCCAACCTTAGTTAGCATTTAGCAACCAAGGAAAGTATAACTGTGAAGAAACTACGCTATTAATCGTTTAAAGGAGAGTTCCTTTTTTAACTGTACTGCAATCATGGTATTCCAATAGTGGATCTGAGGAAGTAGCTGAATCGTCCTATCACAACTATACTCTCCTTTAAGCCATGGTAATAAGTCATTTTTCTCAGTTGTACGTTCCTTTAAACAATTATTACCTCTGGTAACTATCCAACTTTACCATACGTCTGAAACTCACGGTAAAACCCTGCTACATTTTTGCTGGAGTTTTAAAAAAGGCTTGGATATCAGTCGATACTGTATTAATTTCTTGGGATTTTGTCTGGCTTAGTATTATTTTTTCAGTTCAATGTTGATTCGGCAGTTAAGTGTGATATGTGCAGCCTTACCTATCGGCTATCGTTGTGCCAATTTTTTTAATATTTTGTATGTATCATTTAGGCCAAACACAAAAGCTTACTCCAGAAACCATCCAGAGATGTGGTGGATAGCATTGTAAGTAAATTTTTAATGTATTAAAAAAAAATAATAATTAGTGCATTAAGAAACCGTAATTGACTGTCAAAAGTTAATTTTCAGGGCAATGACACTTGTGTGCATTTTGACATTGGCCTGTTGCACAAATGTTAGACGGCGAACTCCAGTGAATTACATCGTTCTTGGAATATTTGTAAGTACTCTTCTTTTTTATTATATCGTAATAGTTTGTTGGAAAAATTCAAAGTAGTTTGTGTACACAAATGTTAAACGAACACTAAAGAATGGACTGTCGTTCGTCTTCATCAGGCACTTAATTTAGTTTTGTTTTTCTTTCTTCTACATTTGCCAATGTGTAGAGGAAAGATAATTTGCCATTACAGAGGAAAAGGGAAAAAAAACTAAACTGAGTGTCTGATGAAGATGAACAACAGTTAGTTTAGTGTTCGTCGACAATTTGTGAAAACGACGTGTTTTTATAGTTATTTGCATTAGTGCTTAATTTTTCCCAACAATGTCCAGAGTCATTCAAAGTAAAACAGCCTACGGAATTTTAAGTGGTTGGTGCCAGTGGCATTCTGTTCTTAACGCTTCATGTACCATGAGTATTATAAATAATCCATCATATAAAGAAAAGATGCTACATAAAAATAAGTGTTACATAAAAATAAGTGTTGTAGAAAAGTACAGTTTACGGGTTCACAACGTTGTGGTTGGAACGAATACCATGTGATATGACAGCGCTGCTTTCTGATTAAACGCACATGCTCACGTCTAATTTTTCGTTTAGATGCAGGTCACTCATTTAATGTGGTTCCCACCAAACAAACGCAACGAAAGCCGAAACGCCGAGTAATGCCCTTTAATTGTTCATAAAAAGTTTGTGAGCAGAATAGATGATGATGGAGTACCTCTACTGTTGACTGAATATTTCTTGTTTGAGGTGTGAAACAAATTTAGTGTTTGACTTAGTTTCCATCTGTGTATTCTGTCTAAATTGGACTGGGTAAACAGGGCCACAAGATCCATTAGACCTTCACATTTTTTTTAAAGAATGGAGGTTTGTGAGCTCTAAAGGTATCTGTATCTGAAATGGTATCTGTCCTTGAAATTTTAATAACTAATTCTTGAAAGTTTAGAAAGATCTTGAGTTTTTAAATGCAGTTTGTAAGTGAACCTTGCTTCAATCACCTGGGTTGTGGCAGTCATTTTTTTCCGAAGTTTATATTCACTTAAAGTATAGTTCTGAATGCCTCAATGTAGTGGTGCACACAACCTTATATAAAGCAACACTAAGCGACGAATACAGCTAAGGTTTTCCCATTAAATCCGATAAAAACAAAACTGAATCTTAAAATAGTAAACTTCTTAAATATATGAATGTGCATGACGAGATAATTTCGGTTTGTCTAGCCTACCTTAACTAATTGTTTACTTTGCCGATTACAGACATTTTGTGAAGCATTTCTAGTTGGAGCAGTGTCGAGGTAATAAACTATTTACTATAAACCATTTTAATATTTGATTAAAGGTTAATAGGGCTGTGTACCAGTGTTACTTTTACCAAGAATTTATTAAATTCTTGTTTTTACCGATATCGGTTTGATACTAATGCTGTTTTGCTCTTGGCAATTTTATACTGTTGGTGTCCACCCGACACCTTTCCTCTGCGGTACCAATTTTAGTACTTATTAATGCAATAATTCTGTTGTTAAAAGCACATGTGTTCTGCTAGGATATATTCATGTTGAAAATAATGGAAGTTTGATCAGTCACCCAGTCTGTGAAAATGAGATTTTTTCTTAAATTTTCGAAGCTACTGCGTCTTTTCTTTGCTGAGGAAGAGGTACCATACAGCAACAGCTTCGAAAATTTCAAAAAAAATTTTCATAAACTGTGTAACTGATTAAGCATCATTTTCAGCAATAATTCTCAAGTTTAGAAAAGTATAATGGTATACTAAGTGTAACAGATATACAATTTTTTTCAAGCTGCATCATTGTTTATCTTCAAACAGTTCAATCATTTTCAACGCAAATTAGACCTGAAATGAGGCTACTGGTGATTTATTATTTTTTTCCTAAGGTCTTAAAGTAAAGCTAAACCCTCACATCTTAAATTTCAGTATCGTTAGTTAAGACACTTAAAAAACATATGAGAGGTACGGAAACTACTCAGGCTTTTTAAAGTTATTTTGTAGTAATGTATATAAATCTTCATTATAGCAGACGAATTCTTTGTTCGTGCGGTCAACATACCCGAGTCTTGTTCGCGTGACGTCACACTTCATCACCCGCATGGTGCATGCGCCCAACAAGCTCAGGCAAGATCGCACTCGACTGTCATTCCTCACCAGTCACCACTACTGCAGCTAGTTGAAACACTCAAACACAGAGTGACCCTTCTATCCCCCCCCCCCTTCCCCTCCCAGCCAGCGGATAGAACCATAGGTGATAGAACGAACAGAACGGAACAAACATGCAAGTTAGCGAAGAAGAGCAGCACAGATTCTTTTCAAATGAAGCGCGTGGCCCCTAACCTGCTGTCCCTCCCCACGAGCAACAAGTGGAGATGGTCCTATCGCTCATCTACCCAGAATTTCGTGTTGAGTGGATTATCACCTAGCTGAACGAACTTGCGCGAGTCTTTGTAAGGTTAATAGTAATGGTAGCGTACGTACTTGATTCTTTAAATTTAATAAATCACGCCGAGATTGAGTTTGGTTCGCGCTGCTATGGTCAGAACTAATCTTGGCACAAGTGTACTGGTCACGCAGCTGCCATCTTACAGCCCACTGCGCATTCGCTAGTATGCTACGATGACGTCATTCCTCCAAGGTCCATTAGATGTAGGGTGATGAAGTGTGACGTCAGTACCATGCAAGGAAATCGCGTTTGCTGTCTCGTGCTGTGGAAATATCAAACTTAGATTCTAAATTGACTATTGCATAATTAATACGAATGTTGGAAACTTCGCGCAACTTGCATCTTGTTTTTTTTGTACTTAACTAACAATAGTGAAATTTAAGATGGAAGGATTTAGCTTTACTTTAAATTTCATGTAAGCTCTAAAATAGTTGCTTAGTTAAAACATCACATTTCAACACGAATCTCACTTAGTGCAATACGTGCACTTTTAACAAAAAGTTAAGACCTGAGAAACTATAGCGGAAGATAAACCTTACTTTTTATCTAAAAAATACTGCACAATTGCATAGGTACGATTCAACCAAAGAAAAAGTGACATGGCAGTTATCTTACAACTCATCAACTAATTAGATATTGCCGACATTCATATTAGTGGGCTAATTCTTATGACATAGTCGAAGAGTATTATGCAAATAGTTTTGACAATTAAGTTAAGAAACTCACTTATAGTTTTAAGGCGGTAAAACAGGGTTCATACTGACCTGGAAAGTCAGGGAAAATCGGGGATAGTCAGGGATATGAAATACGGTCAGGGATAGTCATGGAAAGAATGGAAAATTTGTGAAAAGTCAGTGGTAGTCAGGTTTTTTCGTTTTTAGAATGAACCTGTTTTTTATGAACTGTTTTTTTTTTTCATTTTTAGAATGATCCGTGTGGTCTTGTAAGTTCCTCTCGCTTTGCCGATATCTTCTTGTCCTATTGAAAAAAAAAATTTGAGAAAAATGTAGTTATGATGCCAAGCCTGCCGAGTTGGCAGTTGATGCTGTGTAAAAGTGTTTTTGGTCAGGGATGTTTGAAGAAATAAGTCAGGGAAAATCGGGGATAGTCAGGGATATTCACTTTTAGATACGAGTATGAACCCTGTAAACAAAAACAGTAACAGTTAACCTTAAATTAACGTCCTTTTCAATTGCTGAAATTATCTCGGGGTGGAGAGGTTGTTATGGTTGCCTTCCCCAAAGCAGTTGCCTTGACTTTTCCTGGTTCCACCATGAAATGCGTGCAGCTAGCGTGCATATGTAGCGTGAGTCTGATGCCTCGGGCCAAGGTCTAGGAGCGGTAATCTCCCAGCAGCATGTTAAAGAGTTCTTCAGCTAAACCCTTGAGGACAATGAGAAGGCATCAGTTTGAGGTAATGCTACAGGTGTCAGGATTCCACCAGGACCAAGACACGACCTACCACCCGCAAGCAAACGCGACGGAGCGTGTAAACAGAACTGTGAAAAGGCTTGTCTAAAAAGGTTGGCACATGAAAACCAGGATCGCTGAGGTCGGCTGCTTCCAGCTTTGCAGTATCCCATGAGGACTATGCTATATGCCTGCAAGGGGGGAAATTAGTTTTAACCTCTGACACGGAAGAGACCCACGGGACTTCCGATTTTGAATCTACCTGTGAATTCGACGACGCTCAGGGTGAAAGAATACGCCAAACAGAACCATGAAGCTATGGAGAAAACCGATGATCTGTGTTGAAATCTAGTCCCATGCAGGGTCCAAATTCAATGGAATGTTAAGACAAGCTAGTCAGCATTAAGTCAGTTAGTATATGCTATGTACATATGGGGAAAGACTTATAATGAACTTGCATAGTTTGGAGACTTGGGGAAACTTAAATGAACACCAAAATTGTTTCCACTCCCCAATTGGAGGGGGGGGGGGCGGCAACCTCATCAAGTTAAAAGTCGGGTAAATGGATCTCAGTCGGTGGAATGAAATAAAAACAGAAATTACGCATATTTTCAGAACCAAAGTACTATACCAGTGTTCTTGCGAATTTTCAACAGACCGACGACGTCTGTATTTCATCAGGCATAACCTACACAACTCAACTATATTGTCACTATGGAAATCAGCATTTGAAATCTGCTCTCGTGTCAGGCATGGCCTCTTATATTTGTCATGCTGTTTCAATGTAGTTGACAAAACTTTGAGTTGTGTGGATTATTCCTGATGAGGCAGACTTCGTCGGTCTGTTGAAAATTTGCAAGGATACTGGTACAATATTTTGGTTCTGAAAATGTGCTTCATATCTGTTTTTAACAATCGAATGATCAAGAATAACAAACTTTCAGAGTAGAAACCGTTACAGTATTTTCAATATGGGATAAAACACACATAATCAACCAAAAAATTATCAAACGTTGTCTGCCTTTCCCCCCCCCCCCCCCCCGCAGCGCCCGCGCACACGCACACACACACACACAACACACACAAAAGAAATCCTAAGGCGGCTCTGTCCACTGGAGCCTTAAACTGTGATACAGGAGAAGGTGTTAGTACTAGTGCAAATGAAAGGCAATTTGAAAAATGTTGGAAGTAGAAAGAAACGATATTTCAGGTTTGTTTTATAGAAAATACAAATTTCAATTTTATGCTTCTTTCAGTTGCTACCAAGCTGATGAAGTTGCCATGGCAGTTGGAGTGTGCGCTGTAAGTACATCTTTTACAGCATAAAATAAAAATGGGCTTCTTCCCTTTTCAGTTGATTTCTAATGTTTTAGTTTCACTGCCGTTCGTAAGCTGCTGCAGTTAACTTGGGTGATTCTACAATGCCCAACAATGTTTTAACAATGTATTTTGTTTTAAGTGTTTCTGACATGGTGTATCCAACCATTTGTCGTAACTAAGAGAGAGAGGTGTACACCGAACCCACCAAAGTGATAAAAAAAAATGCCATTCTATCCTAATTTGGAAGAATGGAATAACTCATTGCATTTGTTTTAATTTATCACCCTAATGTCGGTATTGGGTCGGTAAAAACCGTGATGATCCGTTTTCCTCTTTTTTTTTTTCGTCTTTCTCCACAAAAAAAACGAGTCTTTGTACGAGACTTTAGGTCATATAGGTTTGCACCAAATGCTGAATAGGCAATCAAGTGTCCAGTATTGGTCAACGTCATGTGTAGAATTCATGACAGAGTTACGCAATTGTCTAAGTACACAAATCAAGTACTTCCAGGGGTGAATTAGTAAAGCATGCAAGTATGCGAGGAGTATCTTACTTGTAATGATTCCGTTACCGGTTTTCAGGTTGCCCTGACACCGTACAGCAGATTTTTGCCCTACGACTAGTAGCTACGTTTGCTGCAAGGTGGCGAAATTGGTAATGAGCGACAGTATTTAAAGTTACGTTTTATAAAGTTTAATGTAATTATTATTTTTACTCCAAAAATGGTGTATTATAATTTATTCTATTTCGTATAAGATTTGTACTTTGTAAAATCTAGGCAATCCCAAACAGTCTAGTAAGGCTACGTTTGAGCTCACCTTTTGGCCAATTCGACGGAAAACAACAATGGCATCATTTTCTATCGCTTCGCCGACAAACATTCGTTGTAATTTGCGCGTATGGACAATTCGGGTAGATATATGAAACAAATTACAATGCTGACGAGTGAGGTAAATCATTCTATAACCACTGGAAAATTTCAAAATGTTATTTATTGCGACAGATATTTAGAATCCACTCGAAAAAACACGACGTGGAGGATGCTTGCTGCCGCTATTATCGGCATACTACACAGCAGGCTACTTGCCCGTCATGATGACAGCTTGTGGAAAGCGCGATCGGATTGAACAGAAAGGCAATGAGTTATACAGATTAAAGCTATAATTCATTGTAAACTAAGTCAAAGTACTTGATTCAATTTAACTACTACGTCAACTGACTACCTTCTCATTTGGCTACGCCAATTTTGTAGTACAAGAAAAAATTAATTTGAAACTTTTTTTCTTATTACCGCTGGAAACATAACATAACCTGTTAATTTTGCATTCATTGATCCTCAATGGATGTCTCCCTGGAGGTTTCTTAGCTGCATGTAGCCGCTTGCTCCAGACCCTACTGCGCATGTATGTCGCAGTCCATCTTTTCCTCCAGTGAACGTCTCCACGTTGCTCTGTCTCCCGACCCTTTCGTTTGGAAATTTCAAATCTTACCGTCATCGTGCGAATCAACCTGCCCCCATCTGCTGCTCATTCTCATATTGTCGCTGACAACCATCTGCTTTAGAACGAGCCGCCTCTGGACCCCGCCGTGCCACCGGCAACAGCCAAGGACCGTAACCAAGCGGGAAACTACAACTTTCCCCGACACTCATCGTCGGCGCGGCCGTCCGTATTCACTCCTGCTGTATCCTGACTGCTTTCGCATTGAAACGTCTTATCAGGAACCAGAGAAATGGAAGCCAACTCTGATAACTTTCGGCTGGGAGCATGCACTGCCTCCTACACCCCGATGCCGACGTTGTACTGTGACTCGTCCACTCTCTCTGCTTTCGTCCCGGCCACCCTGTCAAGCGGCCGCCAACTCGTCCTCCGCCTCACCACAACACACTTCCCGCCGACAGCACCATGGCGGAGTCTTTAACCACTGACCGCCCACCTGCACCTGGTGGCCACCTTGGTAGCCACCAGTGCGTAGAATGAATGCTGCAGGGCTGCAGATGAGGCAGCAGTTTGATGGGCTATCGAAGTAATGTACGATTAGAAAAGGTGTATTACGTCAGGTTTCGTATACTTAATAAAATACGTAATTGCATATAAAAAAACTTTGTTTATAAATAAAGACTTGTCGCTAGCAATCCCATAACCGCTAAGTCCATCAAGCTCTCATTGGGTGGGGGGTTGGGGGGCTCATTGTTTACAACCGTGCCTAAGCAGTGTTCTGAAATAAAAAACCACTATTCACTCTCCAAACCACAGGGCTCGTCACAAAATACGAGTAGGACAGCGTGCCGGCCTATTCGTATTTTGTGACGAGCCCCAGTGTTCCAAACGGTGAGCGCAGATTACGAGCGTCGTCTGCTCAAGGAAAACTGGGATTGAAGCTGCGTTCCTCGCTCACTACAGTGCAGCGAAGAATTCAGCTACTATCTGTCGGTCTTGCATCTGCTACGGTGCTTTCCTTCTAAAAGACAAATGTGTTCCGCCCTGTGATAGGTTAAAACGATATCGCCTTCTAATTGATTAGAAGTCGAGTGAGCTATATCGAAGGACAAAGATTTTGTTTCGCTGGAACTTACGAACCAGATGTATGACTTTAAACCACATGTAAGCAAACTAATCTGCGTAAACTCGAGCATATAAACCAAAATCAAGCATATAACCTAAATTCTAAAACATATAAACTAAAATAATCTACAGAATTAACAAGAAATCTGGTATTTCGCCTAAGCTAGGGTTTGCTTGTTGTGGTGAAGCTCCATTCAGATTCGACAAGTGCCGGATGCCATGATAAGAGTTAGAGTTGTCTACACCCACTTTCATTTCCTCCTGATACTTCTTAAAATTTTTCAATGAACCGTTACAAAAGTTTTTCTAATACATCACTGGTGTTCAAGTGTGAATTTGAATCGACCGTGTGGTGCCTCTGATATTTGTGAGGTTGTTGGGTGTGCCACCTGCAAGTTGTTGAGCAAGATGGGGTGGCACGAGATGTTTGATTCTAGAGTTGGGTTGGGGGTTTTTGGTTCATGAGCGGTATGTTGCATTTTTCAAACTGGAATCGATACGGACTCCAGCACCCTCAAATGATTATTTCTCTTTGTGGTTGATTCGAGGAAGAGTGTTTCTGTTTTATTTCATGGTGATGTGTGACGAAGCCGATTCAAATTCACGCTTCACACACCCGAGATGTAGGTTCCAAAAAAAGTAAAAACCAAGTACGGACGAGAGTTAAAAAAAACTATGTAGTGGTTCTTAAAAAATTAGCAAATACTCAATTTTCGCAATTTTCACTTGAATTCTACTTCATTTCAAAGTAAAACACCGCAGGGTTTTTCCGAAGTATGTATATGTATTAATTAGCTACCGTAAAGCTTATATTAAACGATCATGGGTTTATGCAGTTAACATGGTATAAAGGAGGGTGGGCCTTAAATAAAGCATTATCTGTTTTTTAACCTACCTTACCATGTATCTGTCACAGAAACACGATTAAAACCTTCTGAAGGAAGGCTAATTTTTGCTGTGAAGAGGGGAGAATGGGGAAGAGAGGCTGCTGCAGGTAGACAGCGAAAGAGTCCACTATTACCCCAGGGATGGAGAAGGGGCCAGTTAGCATAGCGAGCTGGGGGGGGGGGGCTTATTTTTTCCCACTATCTTTTAGTTAATTTTGCTGCAGTAAAATGACGATTTAAGGGTTGGGCTTCAGCTCCCACCATGTGACGATTTTGACCATGAAGGATTTTAGAGGGGTGAGCGTTAGCTTCGCCTGGGCATTCACTACACGAGTTACGGTACTATCGCAGCGCAAAAAATGCTATAGAAAAGGGGGTACTCATTTTCGTAACCGAAGAGGCCCAGCCCCTCCTAATCCTGCCAAGTTCGCACACCCTTACCAAATGTATGTTTCCAGGCCTCATTTACTTTTCTTTTTATAGGTTGTTGTCTTGGGCCTAACTTTGTTTGCATTCCAAACTAAGGTAAGGAATTAGTCAGTGCCTCCAGAGCTTTAGTATTTTTTAGTTTTTCTGCCTGTGTAAGGCTGATTTGACAAGATAAAAATGATAAGCTCAAGTGGGTTGATCATACCTACAGTTCTAGGGAAATTAATACCCTGAGGCTTTACCTGCATTAGCAACACTGATGTGGTAAGGCAGCTGCTACACCTAATTTTTCGATGTCGCACCTTTTCCAAATGGCAAGCAGAGCTCAAGTTAAATCTTGGCAACAAAGCAAATAATAACAGGTTGCCTAAATTAATCCTCTTATCATTTTTGACAAACTTTGTGCAAGTTTCGCCATTTTCTTAATTTTTGACCGATTTTGGTGTTTCAATAGACCATTTACATTACGTTAGGGATGTGCGATACTCGAAAAATTCGAGCCAAGCCGAGTATGAAACTTCTACTCGAATTCCGCTCGCTGCTCGCGTCCATACTCGAATCCGGCGAAAATGCAATAACTTCGTTAATTTTTTACCGATTTCGACATTCCAGCATACCAAATCGATCGTTTAGACGTGAGCATTCCAGTGGTACAGATTAACAGTCAATAACTGAAGCCATTTTCAAGTTATATCCTTGAAACTGGAAAACCATGACCCACCCAGTCAACTAAGCACATCTTCTTTGTTCTTATTATCTTAACAAATTAACAGGAAACTTGCAAACAAAATATTTCCATCAAATACTAGAACTCGGCTCGATACTCGAGTCTTCTGCTACAAACTCTGCTTGGCTCGACTCGAATTAAAATTTTTCTACTCGCACATCCCTACACATAAAATAGACCATTAAATAAAATGGTATGTTAAAAATTTTTTTAAATAAATAAAATTTGTTTAATTGCATTAATGTTTGCATGAATGTTTAAGTTTGGTGAATACGGTGTCCTGTTTTCCTTATATCGCTCTTATTATGTTTGTTTCAGTATGATTTCACAATGTGTAGTGGATTTTTGTTCGTTGCACTGATAATTCTCCTCTGCTTTGGAATTCTGGCCATCTTCATTCATAATAAAATTGTCAATTTAGTTTACGCCTGCCTCGGTGCTCTTATATTCTCCATGGTAAGTCAACCTCAAAGTCTTTTTTGGTTTTAAAGGTATTATTAAGTTGTATATTTTAATTATGGCTGTACCGTTCATTTAAACAAAGCAGGAAAATCCGCAGATAGATTATTTTCAAAGATCGGCAGTCAATGTTGGTATTCGCTATTTTGGTTGCAATACATGTTACTGCAGTAGCAAGTAAACTTAGTTTTGTGCGGCAGACATGAAACATGTCTTTGCCCCACATCGTTTGTCCTTCGATAATCTAAGGCCAGAATTTTGCATACAAGTATGCTTGTAGCTGTTGGAATTTTCTGGGAAATCAATTGAACACTGTTGGTGGAGTTGACAAAGTCGAGGGCTCCCCAAGCGCTACGTTGGAATCACTGGATACTGATTTGTTACAAGTCATTTGTTACAAGATTTGCTTATCGTTAGTAACCATTATTGTAACCATGGAAACAGTGTCCGATTTGTGTACCGTGTTCGATATATCAAGGAGAAAATAAAGAAAAATTGCATTTCTATTCACAACATGAAAACTACACACACAATTGCGTGGAGCCAAACGAAAGTAATGCTCAAGTTGAATACAATAAACACGCGACACTTAAGAGCAATGGACTGTCTTGCAATCTTTGGGTTACCAACTGACGAACATTCACGAACCAGCACATCCAAATGTGGCCAAAATCACAACACAGGAGCTCACGAGAAGCCTCTCTTAAGAAATGGAAGAGCTTTTTGCCCACTCATGCTAAAATAAACGTGGATTTCAGAACCAAATTTTAAAAATGTAGGACTCGGCACGTGTGTTCAGCAGACGCGTGTCTGATGAGGCTGGAGACAAACAGTAATGCACTTATGTGATCAGCCGAAAATTTGCTAGTCAAATCAGTGTTATTTGATAAACTTTTGGTAATAGCGTTGCTTTTGAACTATTAGATTCGCTGAACAGTCTATGCAAATGAGTAGAATCTGTAATTTGCGGCAGTCGAAACTGCGCACCCTGCTTAATTTAAAGCTGGAAGTATGGTCCTGATGCAGTGTTGTACATAGGGCAAATAGATTATGCTTGAGGTTTTTGGGATCGCTGAGGCACTTTTTTTGTGCTTCCCAGCAAAAAACAAAACCTGCTGCTGATTGTAAAAAAAAACTTAATGTATATGCTTTATTTATTGGATTTTTTTTTTCATAGTATTTGGTATTTGACACACAACTCATGATTGGCGGCAGTCACAAGTACTCCATTTCCCCCGAAGAATACGTCTTTGCAGCACTGAATCTTTATTTGGACATCATTAATCTGTTCTTGTACATTCTTAGTATCATCGGTACTGCGAGGAAATGAAAAACTGGCAGCGGTGAAGACTGATAAAGGAGGGTTTATTTATTTTTATTGTAATATTTGACAGTTGTTTTTATTTTATTCACGTGTAGAATATAACACTTGACACAACAGTAAGCAAGACTTATGCTCTAAGTCTCGGCTGGTTGCACCATGCTATAATAGAGTATGAACGATTTTTCTTTTTATTGTATGTTAGACCATGAAAAAAGTGGGTAAGCCTACAATATAACTTGTTACCAAGCTATTTTTTTAAGATTATTATTTGGGTTTTTAAATACCTGTGTTTAAGGCCACTTAACAAGAATGTTGCTTCTCCAGCCTTTTTTAAAATAAGATTGTGGCAGATGGTTATTTTTTTTATTCAAGTGGCTTTTAAAGGTTAAAAAATGCCATCATTATTAAAAGTACACCAAATTTTTAGGCAGTTGAAGCGCATTTAGTTTTTTTAAGCAGGTGTTACTTAAGTCTTTTTTTAGGAATGATAATGTAGTTTTTCCTAAGTAACTTTAGAAAGATGTAAGCAGACAACTTGGATTAGGACCATGCAGAGACTTGAAAAAAACTTAAAATTATATACTGGTATGTCAAAATCGGTAAATTGTTGGTAAAGCTACCAACAAAACTAATATTGATACCGATGCAGCTATTCTGAATTTTAAAAAAAATATATGTTTAGGGCGTTAAGCCCTGCTTAAAGCTCACTGTGGCAGGGCTTAACTTAGGAAATGTGGTGTATTTTACAGTTCATGATAGCACGTTAAAATATATATATGTATGTTTATTACCGCTACCTTAAAAATCAATGTTCGTACCTAGCACCAATTGTTTACCCTATATATTTTGCGTGTAACTTTTGAAGTCCCCTACAAGGGGCCCGAGATGCACATGCATGTTTTTTCATAGCCGTATTGTCGTAATGCAGTAAGCATTTTGGCTTTCAACTTAATTTTAAGTTCCTTTTCAAAATAAGTAAGGTTATGCTTGAAAATAAAGTGCTTTCCATTTTTTGCTTTTTATTGTTGTTGGTACTGGGGCAGTCTGTCGGTGCATTTGCCTTATGTGTCATTCACTAGTGTTGATGAGCAATTAGACAATTGTCGTCATACAAGATTGTGATTGACTGTTAATGGAATGTCTTCCTGTGAATGTGTGTGGTAAGTGAAGCTAATGTATTTTTAGAACCTTTTACAAGGACCTATTTTATCAGGTTAATAGAATACTTGTTTAATAGGACGAAAGTTGTCGTTATTTACCAGGAAAAACTTTTACACCATAAAAATGGTTATAATAAATACTGGACGACCCTATGTTAAATCCCTAATATCTGTGTGTGAACCCTTTTGAAAACTATACATAATGTAATTACGACAACACGTAGCAGCTTTTAAATGTTGCCTTCTAGTCACAAGGGCCTTCCGTAAAATGTCACACACCTTTTTCTTGTGTTCAAATCTCCCTCCTTCCCTCCATTGTGGCAACTTCTGCAACCATCCCTTGAAAATGGTGTCACAAATGTCAACCTCTCCCCGTTCCTTCTCTACCCTCGAGGGATTGTGGGGAACAAACAACTTCTGGAAGAGACGTTTGGCTTCCATTGCCTTTTTTAGCACGTGCTAGGTAAGATCTTTGCGATTACCTTTGTTCCAATGGATCCAGTGGATCTATCCCTCGCGTCAGATCTAAAGTAACTTCCCCTCAGCAGACACATTTACGAATAGAAACATTTACTGGGTAATAGATGAATAGAAGCAAGTGATGAAGTATTTGGCTCAGAGCTTCTTTTGGACATATAAAACGTAAATTTTAGAAATAAAATTAGTATTTACTTATCCTAAAATACTCACAGGGGTCGTCGAGTTCCTACTTTTTCCTTATTTCCTACTTTTTTGTATTCGTTCCTTATTTTCCTACTTTTTTCCTGTTTTGAGATGTACAGTTCCCTACTTTTTTCAGCTACGCTCATTTTGAAAATTTAAGTGTAAATTAGTGACACAACGTATGAGATTTAAGTTCAATAAATCAATAAATAAGGCACGAACTTCGTTGG
>JAHWFP010105125.1:7376-20559 GCA_023313725.1 Lithobius niger | reverse complement strand
TTTGTTTTTTTTTTGTAAGAAAACCAATATCAGCATTCGATGAAAACTTATCTGGTCAGTGATTGTCGTACACAAGATTCTGGCTCATTTGCCATATCGTAGTAGCAAATGTTACGAAACAATTTGTTTGAATATAATGTGCAACATAGTATATATTCTTCAGTACGCCATGCATTTAGATTTTTTAGTAGTGTCCTGTTGGTATGTCTGCCGTTCCAACTTCATACGTCAATTACAGATATTTTTTATTCTACCATACGACACGTCCAATGACTAATGCAGTGTTAGTGCATCTTGTAAAAACTGGAAAACAAAGCTGACCCTGAACAGGACTGTTCTCAGGCAACAAAAATCTTCCCCCCTTCTGAGGAGCATATCTGGATCGACGTATGTTGGTGCTATCTCTGAATCTTGGTGGGTAAGATACTGTTGTTATAGTTGAAAAGAGACTGCACCCAACATCGCATATCACTTAGGTTTGTTTGGCAAATAAATCAAGTAAATCGTTGCCTCTGTTATTTGTCGAGCTTATCAATACAACTAAAGCAATACCCTTTTGGACTTCAATTAAGTACTGAACCAACCGTTCTAGCTTTAAAAAAAAAATAATACTGGGCCAAAGGGAGTGTTTCTAATTTCAAAAATTCAGAACACCAATACAGATTTTTTTTGGTTTTCAATAGATATATTGTTACAATAAAGTCCAGCCCAGTGTTCGAGTGCAAGTTCGGGTGCTCCGACTTTTTCCCGACTGTGAACCCTGGCCACGAATAAACTCGGTCCAAGCATATTTAGGTAAACCAATTCGGTTATTAGTCGTCAAACAATTACAGAGTCTTGGCAGTCAATGGAATGGGGCTCGCCACCCAAGGACATCCATTCTGGCATGGAGGGAGAGCCACTTCGCGACAAACACCTTCGTTAATAACAGCTTGTTCACAACGAACTACTCAACATCAACCAACTTCTACAGGGTGTTTCAGAATAAAACTGACAAACTTCCAGGGCATACTAAGAAGGTAAACACAAAGTTTAACGAGCGTTGTAAACTTTCAAAGCCAATTCCGGAAGCTGAAACACATTACAGCTTTCTGCCGCGCGTTTATTTGGTAATAACTCCAAAACCAGCTAAGACATTTAATCCTTAGAAAGGCATACCTTTTGATAATGTTAACTATCATTCTTAAACGCTTTGATAAAAATTGCCATACGCAGCAACTACGACTGTAAATTTGGCATTTGCAATGCTCAACGTAGGCCGTAAAGCCAATGGGCCAGTTGATCACCGTCCCCCCCCCCTCCTTCTAACATCTACCTTTAACTTTGTGCAGTAATTCTAGTGCAATTTCAAGGGTGCTCGTGTGTCGGACAATTCTGGTAAACTCTTGGCTTGCAATTGCTTTCAGCTGCCCCACTGGGTGTCTAAATGCGAATGGGATACCCCTTGCCCTTGGCTTTCTGTACGGCTTATGCCTTATTTTTCATTTTCTCAACACCACATCATGAAAGGGAAAGTTTCCTTCTCGCTCCTCTTCAAAGGTGAATTTAACTTCTTTCCATGCGTTCAGCACTTTCGCAACATTCTTCGATTGTTCTCTTCACGATGGCCAGTGTTCAGTAATTTGTTGGCCTTGAATTGAAAAAATTAAATTGTTTCAGCACACTTGGTTACAGGCTGAAACAAGATGTTCAGGTTTTACAGCAATGTACACATTAGAGGCAGTGTTTAGACCTCAACCAGGAAAATGTTGCAACATTTGATAAAAGTAGAGGTGCACCAATGTTGGCATCTGACATCGGCTTTTTTGGGCGTCATCAGAGCAGTTTTAGGCAGCAGATGTTATAACATTGGACATCCACAATTTTATTATACCATTTGGTGACAGATGAGCTTATTAATTAACTTCTGGGTGCTAAAACTTAGGCCTACAGAAATTTCTAAAATTTATTTGTGAAAGTCTCTTAATTATTTTTTACTCCATGAAATATGTAACTTAAGTTTCACTTTACTTTCTTAAACATCGGGCCTCAGGATAGCACATCGGTGCATCCTTAGATAAAAGGACTAAATTCAAGGCTCAAAATTAGGGGTGGGTGTGTGTGTAGAATAATTTTAATTCAAGTAGAGCAGATTCTGCAGCAGAAGAATCGAGTAGAGCGCAGAGTTCGAGTATTTAGAACATAGTTTGTGTGCTTTTTTGTTTTAAGACTATCTGGGTAAAAGTGTACAAATGGTAAAAATTCAGTAAATGGCTTTTAATTCACACCACTGGAAAGTAAGATGAGGAATTTAGCATACTGGAATATCAAAATCAGTCAAAAATTGACGCATTTTTACCAGGTCGATTGTTTCGAGTATGGATGCAAGCAACGAACCAAATTCGAGTAAAAGTTACATACTCGGCTCGGCTACAATTTTTCGAGTATCACACATCCAGACTGAGTGGTATTGCAGAATTTCAGTTATTTGTGATACAAAAGTGAACTTTGCATAGCACTGTAGCGATGCAACCTGATGGCAAAAAGAGGTCTAGTTCATTTACAATAAAAAAATATCGTGAAGCAAATTTTAAGGCTGTACCGAACGGGTTCATTTGGGGTTCGGTCTTTCAAACGCAAAATGCCAAACAGAACATATTTTCACTTCTAATTGCCAGATTTTGATGTTTCAAAAATATATTCAGAAAAATAATTAATGATTAGCTTTTGCCATTGTTACGCAAATTTTCATTTTGATATACTGCTCACTACATTTCGAGCCCAGAAATTTGTAGGAATGCTCTGCTCAGCACGTTGATCGGTACCACCAGACATTTTGATATTGATCAACTGTGCAAGAAAAAGAAATGCGCGGCATAGTTTAACACATAAGCATGACTAGTACAATTTGGATTTTCTTCTGATGCTAAGATTTAGAATCAGTTTTAAACTTAGGTTTGGAAGAACAGACAAAACGCGCACACACGCTAGTATAAAAGAGATCATGATTGCTTTAATACTTTAAACAAGAGCGAGCAAACTCCTTCAATTTAAAATTTTTACACTATACAAACAACTCCATTACTACTTACAAATTTACAAGGACTAGTTCTGTGAAATTCCTGTTAAAGAGTTTGATGCATTGAGTAAAGTCTACTGCTAAATACGCACATGTCAGTAATTCTATGGGTCGCACGAATATTCGTTCGTTTAAGAGGATATTCAAATAGGATATACTTGGATCACCAAAACGAAATAGTTCTAGAATACTTGAAAATGTTTTTTGCGGATATTCGGATGCAGTTCTTCCCTATTCATCCAACTACTAAGTAACTGAGCAGAAAGTGTATTATTACACAGCTACTCTTCCAAATATTTTGCTGTTTAAGTGACGAACTATTTCAGTAGACTTCGGCATTAATCTTGAAACTTCCTCAAAATCCAACAACACTACGTCATAGCCCAGTTTCTTTAAGTGACGAACTTTCGTTGCATATGGACCCATCAGTGTCTTGCTGTCCCAGCAGTAATGCTCTGGTAAATTGACAATAATCGCTATTCTGAAAAGGTAAACAAAATTATAAATTATAATCACCACACAAAAGGTCCAAAAGCTGGAGAATAAAAAAAAAAAGCCCAATTTTACCTGGGGGGAGGTCAAAATTGGTTTCTATTGCTTAAGGAAAATATACACTACCTGTAAATTAAATTGCATTCAGTTCCTGGATGCTCGTTACCCTGGAGGATTTTAAACTCTCTAGATACGCCCAGCCCAGACACCCACCTGCGCATGCGCGTGTCCAGCGCGTGCAGGCCCTCCATAAATAGAGCTACGGCGTCAGCCAGCCATCTACTTTTCCTCACGATATGTCAGCCATGATGGTGACTCGAGAGGGGAGGTTGGGTGGGTATTTACAGGTAGTGTATATTTTCCTTAGGCAATAGAAACCAATTTTGACCTCCCCCCCCCCCCCAGGTAAAATTGGGCTTTCTAATTGCCGGTTGGAAAATATCCACTACCTGTAAATTAAATTGCATTTACAGCTGACCTCGTCAGTATAGGTGGCGGGCACCATCATGACGGGCCCACAAGGGTGTGGGCTGGGTCCCCAGTGACAGAGTTGTGGTTGATTGGTTGCAGGCGCAACATTCTCTGGTCACGGCCGACTTTCTGCGCAAGGCAGTCGGAGTGGGGAGGGAACTTTCAATAGCCAAAGCGAGTTGGTGAGGAAGTTCAGGCGAGTTTTCCAGATTCCATGACTTGATTGGTTTTCGGTTGATGGTTGAATGATTTGGCAGAATTGCAGTAGAAGTTCACTGGATGTCAATGATTGTGGCCGTTAGGTTCTTGAAGTATATAGTACATTGGTGTTGAGGTTTATTGTTGAGAATTCGAGCTTCAGAGGGGTGAAGGAGCGGAAGACGATTGTGAATTCAGAATCAATCGATATAGATGCTCAGCAGTGAGAAAGGGTGTTCAAGGAACAGTGCATCAGCTGTGGATGGGTGCTTTGATTAGGAGCAGTGAAGTCGGTTGAAGGGATTGTTAGTTTCCGATGATGGATGAAGCTTGAGTGATTGTATGATGCGTGAAATGTTGCAGAGTTAGCGAAGGGTCCATGAAATGTTGTTCCCCAGAGCCATTGAGATTGGAGCAGCAAGATCGTTTAGTGAAAGTTAGTATGTGGGTGGACCAGGGGAAATCCTTGAAGGGCAGCATGTGAAGGGGGCGAGTGCCGAGCACACTGTCATGAGTGTGAGTTGTGAAGATAAAGATCAAGGCTGAGTTGAATGCAGAGTTGAGAATGTCGTTAAGGTCCAGTTTGACTTGGTGGAAGTGTGATGCTGCCCGACTATTGGGTGCGAGACCGTTAGTGGGAATGAGTGATGCAAAATGATGATGAACCGCTGGTTGTGGTTCGGAAATTCCGGTTGTAAGTTGGCGAGGACATCCAAGCAGATTTAGTGTTGGTTAAGGAGCCATGTGGTTAGTCATGGTGACAAGGTGATTCGTAATGATTGACAGATTGAAGAGTCAAACAAAAATGTTGGATAAGTCGAATTCCCAAAGATTTGGAATGAACGAGACTTAACCAAGGAATGTGAGGCGTAAGGCCGAGTTTCTCCAAGAGACCAGGTCGTGGAAGGTGAGCAAGAAACAGGAGTCTATAGTAGTGCTAAGGAGTTTAGCTTTGTCGTCCATGATCAAGTTGGGTTTAAGTGACGGGGGAGTCGTGAAGAAAAGTCAGCTTCATCATGGTGCAGCAGGCGGTTGGCGATGAAGACGGATTTTTCCATGAGATTGAAGAGTCGTGAGACCATGGTGGTCACAGTGGTGTGGTGTGATGGACTGGGGCATCGTGAAAGACCATCATAATTCGATTGGTGACGGTTAGCTATAGTGACAATACGTGCGTGTTGACGGATAACGAACGCGTAGGTCGACGAGAATGGAGTTCGGGGCGAACGTCTGCGACGGGAGCTCGTGGGATGAAGACGTTGCGGCATTTCATCCAAACCATGTGAGTGAACATTCATTCAGAAAGGGTCGGCGATTAGGAGACTTTCCCTCCATGAAATCGAGCCGAGGTGGTGTGAGGGAGGTGAGATGGGACGAAGTACGGGGCAATCACGTGAAGTCTCACGCAGTGGTTCCAAGGAACGAGGCAGAAGCAAGGTGTAGGTGCAGGGTAGGCGTTGCATCGATACTGTTGTGTGGTTAGTTCATAAGCTTCGAAGGCAGTGCCAGGGTTGTTGTCCCGGTGAAGATGGTTGATTGATCGAGGAGGCCGGGTTAACGGTGAGAGGGGTGGATGTCAGTAGCACTCGGTTACCCCCGGCAGACGAACGATCGAGTCCGAACGGGCCCAAAGTAATGTGACTTCGGAGGGCGGATGACAGCCGGTGTATTCAGCATGGTTTGCTGTGAACAGCTTCGATGTTTGAACGAAATGCAATGAGTGGCGCGGAGAGCATGGTGGCTACCAGTGGAGGGCTTGTAGACGACGATCAGGCTGGTGGACCATAAGCAATAGGCGGACGACGAATGGGCGTGCGGGTGGCAATGGTCTTGAAGGTCGGCCAAGTGAATGGTAAAAGGGTGCACGAACGCAATGAGCTTGAGTGGTAGCGGGCTAGCGAACGATGAGCGGAACCACAAACGAAGATGGGGTTGGCCCGAGTGGTGAAAAGCTGACGGCTGCAGAACGGGCAGGTCAAGGATGTAAAAGTGAACAATGAACGGGAGCATGGACGTAAAAGAGCTTGAATGGTAAGCAGGGTGCCACAGAACATAAGGAAACGACGAACGTCAAGTTGGCTAGTTACGGGAAAAGAGGCATGTTGAAGATGAAAGTCGGCAAAACAAGCCGGCATGTGATGACGATTGGCTAGACTGGCTAACAATGAGCGATGCCGTGAGCTTCAAAAACGTGAAGACGAGCAGGAATCACGAACGATGTACGAGCTTCAAAGATCGGCCAGCGTTGGATGAGAACGACGAACAGCGTGGTTGAGCTTCAAACATTCCTATGACGAACGTGAACATGAACGAGAAGGAATGGCAGACAACAGGAACGAGTAATGGTGACGGCAAGGCATGAACGGTGGCCGTACCAGTGATGGAAGAGGCGTCTCAGTAGTAGATCTTCAGGTTGGCCTGTAACGACGAGTGGGTGCATGTTGATGAGAGAGCGGCGGGTGGTGAACGGGCTGTGAGCAGCGAACGGCTTGAAAGACAGTCGGGCCCGAGCAGAGATTCTTCAGGTAAGCTGCGAGTGGTGAATCGATGAAGAGGAACAGTGACAGATCCAGTGAACGCATCACCTGGAATGATGAGAACCTGTGTTCAGCAGGACGTCGAAGGGCGTGATGAGCGTTATGAGCTGGAAGGCCGAGAAGGGAGAAGTCTTCCGGGAGAGGACTGTGTGGGCGGCATCCATTATGAGGTGAACGGTGCAGCCACAGTAGCTCCGATGTGTCAGAGGTGAGTGGTTGACAATCGGGTGAACAAACGAAGAATGAAGTGTTTGACTTGTGGAAGTCATTATTTTTGTGGAGGTATACCTTCCTGAGGGGATGACTTGCAAAAGAACGAACGAACGCACCTAAACTTTGTACGGGTGAGCGGCGAACGAGCAACGGGCGAGAACGAACGGGAGTCCTCTTGGTATAGCGGCGAACGGGCATTGTCTCCCGGTGACAATGTTGACGCAGCGACGGCATGTACGGCGGCGCGGCGGCAGACGTTGAGCCCACAGTCGGCGAACGGAGGTCTCCTGCCGGCTGATGAAACAGGATGGCGGCGGTAGAGCAAGCGAACGACGGCTGCAAGAAGTGATTGTGAAAATAGCAGCAGAGACAGCAGCATGGATGGTGTTGATTGCAGGGCGAACGGTGCAGTAAACTGTAATGAACGATCCCACGAACGGCGGACACATCTTCTTAAACAGGAGAGTCCTTTGTTGATAGAAGACCACAACGAACGAACGAGGGAACGAACCGATGAATTCTTCGTGTAGCGCGGTTCTGCGAACGAGCACGAAGAATGGGAACGACGAACGGAAGACCTCTCCATGTAGTGGCGGGTCTTGCGAACGGGAACAACGAACGGGAATGACGAACAGGAACGACGAACGGGGATGACGAACAGGAACGACGAACGGGGATGACGAACAGGAACGACGAACGGGAACGACGAACGGGAACAACGAACGGGAACAACGAACGGAAGACCTCTTCATGTAGTGGCAGGTCTTGCGAACGGGAATGACAAACGACGAACGGGAATGACGAACGACAAACAGGAACGACGAACGGGAACGACGAACGGAAGACTTCTTCATGTAACGGCGGGTCGTGCAAACGGGAACGACGAACGGGAATGACGAAGGAAGAACCGGAGTCTTCCTTGTGTAGCAGGTGAACGGCGAACGACGAACGGTGAACACTTCACTTACTTGGACCTCTTCACTGGAGTGAGAACGACGAACGGAAGGCCTCTTCATGAAGTGGCGGGGCTTGCGAACCGGAACGACGAACGGGAACGACGAATGACAAACGGAAGGCCTCTTCGTGTAGCGGCGGGTGGACTGCGAACGGGAACGGCGAACGGGAGCGACGGCAGTGATGTTGACGCGGTGGCGGCTGGGGCTGGTGGTCTTCAAGACTGACGAGCGGCGAACAGGAATGAGCTTAAGGCCGACAGACGTGAGCAAGAAGACGCACGATGCGATGAGCTGCAAAGACCGCTGAACGGCGACGGGAGCGGCGGGCGGTGCGATGAGCTTCAAAGACCGGCAAACGGGAACGATGTGATGGGGTTCAAAGATCGGCGAACGACGAACGAAAACCAAGATGGTGGGTAACGGAGCGAAGCAACCGTGACGGTTGCGTGGAGGAAAAGAGATGGCTGGCTGACGCCGTAGCTCTATTTATGGAGGGCCTGCACGCGCTGGACACGCGCATGCGCAGGTGGGTGTCTGGGCTGGGCGTATCTAGAGTTTAAAATCCTCCAGGGTAACGAGCACTCAGGAACTGAATGCAATTTAATTTACAGCTAGTGGATATTTTCCAACCGGCAATTAGAAACTTATATTTCTGAGCAAAACAGTTTGCAGTTGTGTTTTACTACAGCCAACAAAGTAGAGTTGTGTACGATTGGTATAGTTTAATGACCACCTACCAGATCTAGTAAAAGATCATATTTGCATCGAATGAAATTTACAAAATATTCTGGTCACTACTCGATTCGGGAACAACCCTCAAGCATACCGAATGGAAACATCAAAGCACGACTAACTAGAAGGACTGCAATGCGGCCATGCTCGAGGCTTGTCCCACTCTTCCAGAGTTCGTGAATTTTTTGTAATTATAACGAGACATCCAGCTGGCATTTTCCTTTGAGATAATTTTTAGGAACTGACCTATTTTGTAGTTGGATAAAAAAAAAACCAAATGTTTCTGGTTTTAGTCCCTTCTGCTACCTGTTGGCAAGCTGACATGACCCATCTTCATCATGAAAGTCGCGCACAATTGTGGACATGGCACCTACATGTGAAGAAAGCTACGTTTGGAAGCATTTCTGAAAAAAATTGACTGCTCAGTCAGTATTTGGATTTAGTTTGGCACTGATCCAGTTTTGCTGGATTCTGTCGATTCAAAATTGTAACGTGTTTGCGAGGTTCATACTAAGATTTGGAAAAATTTTGGTGTACATACACGACGATAGCCGTGTATATATACGATTGAAGTCCTCTTTCCAGCAAAACTAGAACTATTAATTTCTCCGTTCCTATTGAATATATTTCGACCAAACTTGGCCCAATAGTAGATAGGTATAGAAGGTATATTTATACCAACTTTTATGCATTTCCGTGCAAGAGTAAACGTACGGAGCCACACGTAAATTTGAAAACTCTTTTGTTGTTGTTGTGGTGGTTGTTCTTGTGTGACACGGTTTCAGAAAAAAACTACTGCACCTATCTAAAATCTGAAACACGATCTAAGTCAGAAATTTCCCTGGGCTTCTTCCTCACTTTTTTTGAATGGTCGAGCTATTCTAGAGTTACGGGTCCCTAAATGATCATTTTGATTGTTTTACATTGTTTTAACCGTTGTAATTAGGGAACAATGTCACTCGGCAAACTCCAGATCCATTCTTCATGTACATGTTATGTCTTTGCTAAAAAGTTGATTGTTGAAGGTGAAAATGAAAGAATCCATGTTTCAGCTAAATGCAAACACGGCGGCTAGAAACGATAGAAAGGCCTATTTATTTCACAGATGCAGGCTTTCAGAGCCGAGTTAAATTGTTTCAAAGTGGGCACAACAATCGACTGCATGAATAAACCTTTGTAGCACGATGCCATAGCTGTAAAAAAGGTACACAGATTACAAACAAAAACGTCAACTGTGCCGTAAAACAGGAGGTTATATGAATGAAGTTTCACTTCACTTGTTAAAATGTACACGGATAAAAATTGATGATTTTTAATTGAAATAATCAAGTGTACAGAGAAAAATGCATCTGTTTAAGCGCTGTTGTGCTTTACCAATCATATAGTTACAATTTTCTCAATTGTACATTTGATTATTTCAATTAAAAATCAACAATTTTTATCCGTGTACATTTTAACAAGTGAAGTGAAACTTCAAACATATAACCCCCTTTTTTACGGCACACTTGACGTTTTTGTTTGTATTATATTAACACATAAATACGGATGCAAACCTATTTACACTGCCTTTTGACATGTCAGACTGTCTGAGTGGAGTATTGAACCCACAACCTTAAAGGCTAACGGTAGGCCGTGTCAGTATGGCTAAGCAGTAGTTCCGCCTTTGGTTTCAAGGTCGTGTATTCTAGTCACTGCTCAGGCAGTCTGACATTTAAGTCCAAACGTAAATATGTTTGCACCCATATTATTTTAACACTTCTTGAGCCCGTTTAACTTTCCATCCTGTTTATTAATACATCGTATCTAGCAGCGTAAAGCGTGAAGCTGCGTTTTCTAATTTTTTGTACTAGTAAAACTGTAGTGTTACACAGCTGACTTACTCTCTTTACAGCTCTTTAGAATAAAAATTAAATAGTTCCACTTGGCTTTAAATTAAAATAACAGCAAAATTTAAAATTGCTCGGTTACATCCTTCCTCACTCAACAATACTGACGATTTGCTCTGCTTCGCTTGCACTGTTTAATTCACTACAGTCAACACACACTACCATACATTTGGTAGCAAAATACAGTATTACTACAGAACATTAAGTAGTGTACTACTTTAGGAGTACTTCTAGGTAGGGCTGGGATCGGTTACACGGTTAACCGGAAACCGTTCCACGTTCGGTTACACGGATTATAAAACCCATATCCGAAAAACGTTTGATGCGGGCACCATTCAAAACACGCGGTGAACGAGCCAAAAATAGCCAAGTGGCATCATTTAGGCCTACTAATCAAACACTCAAAATCAGTGAAAGTAGAAAACCGGGGTGGGTAGGGGGCAACTTATTTACAAATAATCCGCGTGGGCTTGTTGTCCCATCGAAGCTGCTTACTTTCTTTGAAACAAATTGCTGATCGTCAGCGCGTACACGAGGCAGTTAAATACAAGCTGGCCAGCATCTGCCCTCCCTGCGTCGTGGAGAAGTGGACTCGTCTATACCTAGCGCGAGCGGCAGGGAAGCGACGTCATAACACGTAAACGAAATGCGTTGCTACCCGAAAACACAAACATGCTAATTTTTCTGGCTCATAATTTGAAATGAATGGAACATTAATAACAAAAACGTTGTGTTAAATTTTGTTTTGTCTTTGGCTTACATTGTCGTAAATAGGCCTAAGCCATCGTGTCGAAATTTTAAAGCTACATAAAGTCAAAATTCTTGATAAAGTAAATACTAAAATTTATCAAGTTCAACTTTCTTCTAGGTTAAGTCCCAAAATGCAACATGTAGTCAATAATTGTGCTTGTCTTACCAAGGCCTAAATCATATTTTTTTCAGCTTGTTTTTTAATAATATATTACGCAGGTGTGAAATTTTTTTTTGTGGGGCTGAAAACGTAAAAACGGTTTTCGTGTAACCGACCGAAAAAAAAACCGGTTAAACGGATAACTAAAAAACCGGAAAGTACCAGCCCTACTTCTAGGCAATCCTTTATTAATAGACTTTTCTCAATTAATATTTTAATGATTATTTTTCATGGTATTTGGTTGGAAACTAGGAACTACAGTACTTCAGTTGGATATATCCAAGTAAGGAGGCTTTTCTGTCAGAAGTCGCATACCATTCTTGAGCAAACATTTCGCTATTTCATAAAACGCTGTGTTTCTCTCTCGGCATTTCTTACCCTGAAAGAGTTATCTCGGGCGGGCTATCATCCCTAGCTACTCGTATTTAACAGAGGCGATCTGTTGTTGGTGTTCAAAATTCTTCACAGATGTGAGGGACCCCATCATAACTCTTCCCGTAGCAGAATCAGTGAGACAGTGAAAGTCCGCTGCAGACAAATTTTGGCCAAATTTCTGCCGTTTCGCCAATTTTTGTCCGAATTTGACATTCCAATATACAATTTTAATCGTCTCGGCGAGACCTTTCCATTGGTTGAATAGCCAGATCAATAGGGTAAAGCTATGAAAAGTTATTCAATAAAAACCAATAAACATATGGGTAACTGTAGGATAAAAACAGATTAGCTGCAGACAATTCTTTTTCCAACAATTGGTGTCGCAGACAGTGGCAGAAAGTTCTGCTTCTGGGATAAACTCTTTTCGTCACTCCACCTCACTCTCTTACCACCCGGGGGCGTAACCTCAAACTTGGAAAATGTAAAACGATCTACTTTGAAAATTGGACATCATATTGAACTAAGAAGTTTCACAAATTTTCGATAGTCTTTAACTCTGGTAACAAAGTACGACTTCGCCTGCTTTCTTCGTGTGTAGATCAAATTTGGCAGTTGGTCACAGTCTCCCATATTTGTGGCGCAACACCACCAAATTTGATCTCCACACGAAGAAAGCAGCAGAAGTAGCACATGGAGTATTCATTGCCTGATAAAGATAGTCGTACTATGTTAGCATCTCATTCTCCAGTAGTTAAAAACTATCGTAAATTTGCGAAGATAAAGTGACAGACTTTGAAACTGCGCGTTACTTGTGAGTTCAATATGATAAACAAGTGATACGCACTAACTCGAGGAAGGGAATCTTTTCACTTAGAGTTGTCTCCAGATAGAAAGTCTTACCAATGCAACGCATCCAGTGTCAATTCACGGAAAGCGCATGATCATTTTTTAAAAATCCAAACCACACAAAACCCTTAAGTAAAGTTTGCATTAGGTCACAGAAAAAAAATTATTTGGTTTACAGGCGAGGTAGCACATTGAAGGACCAGGTAACCAAGCAATTTACAATTACTTTTTATTTTATTTAACTGACCACATTTCCGTGACATATAACTGCCGAAAGAGTATGTAGTCAACCTAGACAAATAAGGGTGGTCCACAAAACACTGACAACCCAACATTTTTTAAGTCCAACTTTTCTAGTTAACACCCCTCAAAACCAGGAGAGGACAGAAATCAAATCTAAGGAGAAGGGAAGATTTCTGTCTTCACCTGGTTCTGAGGGGTGCTAACTAGAAAAGTTGGACTTAGAAAATGTTGTGTCGTCAGTTTTTTGTGGACCACCCTGTACAATA
>JAHWFP010105124.1:11236-31084 GCA_023313725.1 Lithobius niger | reverse complement strand
AAATCCGACATCGTTTGAGTAAATACTTGCAGTCTTATAATCCGTGCCAACAATATAAAGAATTCCTCATGACGAAACAATTTTCCCAACGCTTCTAAACTCACGTTATTTGCTGTTTACGTTGCGAGGCGGCAGACATAAAACCGCCGCCTGCCGCCGCCATGTTGGAATTTGTGATGATTTCTAGCTTCTAGCTGCGAGAATGCAAAAGCTAGTGGTTGCTTAAACGTGCCCTTAGACTGTTCATTAATTTTGAATTTGCTGTTTTCGTCCGACAGTCCAGATATCATTGAAAGGATATCATTGGAAAAAATCAAGAAATCAGGATATGGAAAGGTAGAGACGACTAGAGGATAGCTTTAGTGAAAAATACATGTTGCAAAGCTCGAACTCGACTAGAGACTCGATTCATAAGCCAGTGGCGTGCACAGGAGGGGGTCAGAAAGGGCATTGCCCCTGCCCTTTCGAAATATTATGCAAAATAAATTTTATGTAAAATAAATATGCCCTCCATTTTGGTTTTCTTAACCGATAAACCCTTGTGCTGCAGCCAGAGGAAAGGGCTAGATGCCTAAAAAGTGCAAAAAGAAGGCCAGGAAAGGGGCGTAATAGGGCAAAAAAGAGAGACAGGCTTAAAAAAGGGTAAAAACGAAAAAAAACTGACGAGCAAAAAAAAAAAGCCCCCAGAAAAAAAAAACCTCAGGATTTACAAAACTTGCCCCTGCCCTCTCCAAGGTGTGTGCACGCGACTGCATTAGCCTGAAACTCGACTCTAGTCGAAATGAAGTAATTGGGCTTGCACAACCCTGGTTGACACAAAGACCTTAGTACGCACGGAGTGGCAGGGAGGGGGGACCTGATGGCGAGCGCTACCTGTTCCCCAGGTGGGGCCCCCTCTTGCATTTTTTTGGTTTTCTTTTTCGTTTTTAGTTTGTCATTGTCTCGTCTATGAAAACTAAAGTGGTTGTCGCGTCAGTTTTACCTTGAATTCTGGGTCATCCAAGCGACAACAATCTGCGCCTGCCCTCCCTTCATCCATAGCTCCCGTTCTCCCACTATTATTTATCCTTTTTAAGCACTGTACGGGGAACTAGAAAAAGTGTTGGCAGGCAAGAAGTGTTGGTACGTAGAAGCTATGCCATATTTGTCCTTTCACCTGGCTTTCGGAATGCAATTTCGTTTCAATTTCGCCTCCTCCTTCAGTTTGGCGTCGCTGTAAGAACACCAACCTGGATAGAAAATACGAAATGTGAACAGGAGAATTGTAAATAGAGTAAGAAATCTAAATTTCGGCAAACCAATTGCTCTTTAACCCTGCAGTTGGCAGTCTATCAATGTAGGGTGTTGAAGATTCAAAAGGTTACAGTACAATCTTTTTCTCCAGTTTGGCCAACCAATCTTCCCCTTTTTCCCCTCGCCAGGCGATGCCATCGGGGACCTTTGAGTCCCTGGCAGGTCTAACCTTGGTGGCAAGGCAGTCGAGACCCGAAAACCTTTCCTTCCCATCAACACTTTTCCTCGCCATGCTTCTCAATGTATTTTTTTATCTTCATGTTTCATTGTTGCTATTTATTTTGGAAATTTGATTGTCATTTTGTTTGGCTGGCAGTCAGTGGTCTGATGTGATCCTTACCAGACCAGTTGCTCTAGCAACAAACTATTTATTATTATTATTATTATTATTATAACCATGGTTTGGAAAAGGGCTAACCAAATGCAGCTACTTTCCGAAGAATTAAAAAAAAACTTGTTGACTTGTGTGTAATAACTAATTCGCCAAATCCGGTTTATGGATCTCTGTCGTGTATGATGCTGATTCGATCCTAGTGCCGGTCATTATTTTTATTTGCACTATTTTGACTCTGACGTAAAAAACCTCCAGAAAATGACGTGATTGTACCAAACGCCAGACTACACTAAAATCGGTTTTAGTGTGTTTTTTTTTTATCCCGTTGTTTGTGTGTTCCAATTTTAATTTATTTCTTTTGCAACAACAAAACCAAAGGGCCACTGGAATATATAACTGGAATGTTTCAATTTGGAAATATTCGCAATTCTCGTGGAGCCCAAACATTTTATTAATCCCAAAAAAAAAGCTTGAATTTCGCTTAAAAAGTAATATAAAGAGATTGTTTCTCATGTATTGTCTGTCGTCGTCAAAAATAAATAAATAAATAAATAAACAAACAATCGTTTAACTTTTATTTGCCTTGTACCCGGAATTTTTCAGCAGCAAAATAATGTAAAATAAATAATTGGAATTTTAATAAAAGACGTATATGTGAACACAGTACGGCTTCAGCGAAAAACAATATTGGATATTAAATAAACACGTTCATAAAATAGAAATGATTTCGCAGTAAGTTGTGTACTGATATAAATTCGTTTCCGATTGTGCGGTCCTGCAATGCAAATACAACAGATGACGACATTCACGCCACATCATTCGTCAGTTAGATATATTCTTTTTTTTTTTTCGTTTAAGACAGCAGGTGTATGCTCAGTGTATGACTTTCGGACTGTGTATGTGTTTGTCTGTCCTGGTTCGGCCCCAGAATGTTTACCAGAATATTACCATAATTGTTTCTACAGGTACTAGAAAACTAAAAACTGTGTTACAAAACTGTGTAGCCTTCTCTGATAACGAAACTCATGTGTTAAGATTGTTTGGTAAGCTTTTTAATTCAGGCGTACAAATAAAAGATTCATTTTTTTTACTGTAAGAATTTCTAATTTTAAACGGGGTCTAAACCATGCGCAATGGCTGTTTGCCGTGACGTCACCATGAGTTAGCCAATGACGAACGAGAACAACGGCTGTTTGGCCGTCTGATTGGACTAGCCCAGTCACGTGATATGCACGTCACAGCAAACAGCCATGGCGCGTGGTATAGACATAATATTTCCTAAAAGAAGCCTGTTCACATGACGGACGTAATAAATGTGATGTAATAAATTGTCTGTCATGTGTATGTCCAAGCGTCATCAAATTAAGTTTCTATTAAAATCACAATTTTGCGTGAACTGGCTAACAAAAGCTGATTTTCGTTCGCTTGGCTCACTCAATCAGCGCAACTCCCTTACCACTGTAAAAACGTGTTTACATCACTACGTATTTTGTCGCTATTCGTTTAATAAAGGCGGGCTGCCACCAAATGAAAGTTTGGAGCATCAAGCTCCATCGAGCGCTATAGGGCAGTGACACGACGTAGTATTAGTGTATATAACTCTATGGTGGAGCCAGTAACTGGGTTAGCTGCAAGGAGCACTGGAGGGTAAAAAGAAGGTCGTCTTACTGAAGTCAATGCTATTAGACTGGATTTCTTAAGCCTATAACGCGCGATTTTTGTTGTTGGAGAAAACAACGTTATTTTAAGCGTAATAAATCCGCTCTTAAAGCACCGTCTTGACTAGAAGTGCCGTTTTTTCCCTTACATTTTAATCTAGTGCACCTTGTAGCTATTACCTCCAAATGGTGTCTCGTAGCCTAAATGACGTCACATGACGCTGCTCTATATAGTTCTCTCTAGAGCTTGCTCGCAACAAGCAGAGGAATACACAAAGAAATATATCTTTAAACACGCAAAACAAGCCACGTTCCTTCTATATTATTGAGTAAAAATGTCGTACAACCTCGTACACCTGGGAGCAAGCTATAAAGATTAACGATACTAATGTCACTAGATGGCGCCACGGAAAAACACAAAGAAAATCTCCTGGCGCCATCTAGTGACACTAACATCGTTATGTTTATTGCTGGTTTCCAGGTGCACGAGGGCGTACCAAGTTTTTACTCAATAATTAAGGAGTCACGCGGCTTGTTTGTTGCGTTTAAAGGTTTTTCTTTGTGTATTCCTTTGCTTGCTGCGAGAGAGAACTCGTTAGGTCTAGATGTTGCAACGTTAATTTGGTGGCAGCCCGTCTTTAATGCCATCCCAGACCCTTTTGTTGTAAGCTGTAAGATTCATGGGAAAACCCGATTGTTTCATTTGTCGTTTTAAAAAAAGCAGAAAGCTAAAAATTTGTTTGACATGTTTTAATTTTTAAGTTGTTTGACATGTTTTAACCCTTCACTTGAAAACGGCTCCGAACTAGGAACCGAAACGTCGTGATTCCGTCTTTCACCGGCACTTGATGGCTACTCTGTTTATATTTTTCATTTGTCGTTGATGTGTACATCCATGGTTCATGCAAATTTCTTAAATAACATTTTTTGTGCATAAACTGGCTAACAAACGCTGTTTTCGTTTGCTTCGCTCACTCAATCAGCGCGTCTCCTTTACCACCGTACAACTTTTCCCGCCTTTCCCTGCAGTGATAGTGAAGTGTAATCGAAGTAACATGCACTGTGAACAACCATTCATTTCCAGTTTACAGTCCTTCTTCTCCATAATTGCCTTCTTGGGGGGGTTGGCGCTAATGACCAAGCTGTCGACGCGCCATTAAGCCTCATCTTCCCCCCCCCCCTTCTTGGGGAAAGCCGGTTCGTTTAATTTTTGTGAACGACTATGAACAACTTACTGATATCCAGCATAGTTATAGTGTCCGCGGCCCATCTGAGTTCACCCCAGAATGAACACAAATAATCGATTGTACGTTTTTGGTCGCAGAGTGCCTTGTTGATATTCAAAGTAGTTACAAAAAACAATGGCGGCCGTCGATTAAAGCCGCCCCCTCCAGGAAAACGTAGCCGATCACAAAATACGTGCAGGACTCAAGATAAGTCGCGCACTCAATAGCGTCTGTTTAATCTCAGCCTATATACGTTTTGCGACTGGCGTTTGATGATTTGCATTGTTGCCTAATAACAATGTTTAAAACAATGCAGAACAATGAAACAGGACATGTATAACATTGGTTGTTAAAACGTTTTGCAGTCTATAATTTTAGAGTGGGCGCATAACTTCGGGTTATAGGCCCACAATAAAGTTTTTCTCTCTCCTCGCAACTCCGGAATGGCACGACCAATCGAAATTCTGCGTTAAGGTGCAAATCTGCACCACGATAGGAGTCCATCCACATCGAATATTAACGGAGGAGTGATGCGTAATTAATAGCTGTTAGGATAGATGACTGTGCACCTATACATACACTACGAACTCAAGGGTAGAACAGGATGGAACAAATTTTAAATAACATAAATAATTGATCTTTTGTTCTACGGTAACATTTAATGTAAGGAACAATTTACATTTATTAAGAGATTTATTGAATTGGGCAATGCCATTTATGCCATACTGAGTTCGCAACTAGTAGAACTAACACAATTACGACAGTTGAATTTCCCTTAATAACATTACTAGAATGATCACGAGTTCTACAGAATTCTGAATTCCGCAGTTTACAACCCGATCTTTTCAAACCCTTTAACTGAATGGAAGCGTTAAATGCTGAACAATTCAATAAAACGAAGCTGTGACACGCGTACGTGTGTCGAAGAGGAATCCGGGCGCAGACATACTCTGATTCGAACGAAATGTAGTACGAATAGTTTTGTACTCTAGCCTAATAATGTTTTATATGTATCTACATAATAAGATCGTTGAACTCATGAAGAAGACGACTCAAGTAAGTATCTTACAATCACTTTAATCGCTTGAAATTCTTGGTGCACGTGTTCGTGTGAGTGTTGTGTTCGTGTGAAGAATTCTGGGACTACATGTTCTGGATTTCAAACTTTCGTCTAAACTGTTGATTGTTGATGGTAAAATTAAAGAATCCGTGTTTCATCTAAACGCGTATAATATGAAATCAAACTAACCAACGTTGGTTGGTTGGCTTATTGCAAACGATACAACGATGCTTCAGTGTGCCAATTTTCAAAACGGTGCATCAAGTGATTTGAGTCACAGGATGCGCTGATTGAGTGAGCGAAGCGAACGAAAATCGGTGTTTGTAAGCCAGTGTCCAGAAAAATTGGAACGAACAAATTCATTCGTTTAAAGCGTTGGTTAGCTAGCGTGCACAAAATTAGGATTGAGGAAACTTTATGCGGTGTAACATGGACGTACACATGAACAACCAAACCGTACCAGTGTTGCAAACGGTACATCCAAGACCAGCCGTGTTAGCACGGGCTCCTCTAGTAGTATATAAGGGGGAATAGGAGCAGAACAGTCTCATCTCTATTCAACTGACAAATTGGAATTTTGCCTTTGCTTTTTAGCCTGTGTGTTTGTGAACAAAGTGTACAGATTCGTATTTTTATAAAAATACTCTTTGAACCGCGACCAAATTTCAACGCGAGCACTTGAATTTTTGTTGCTTTGCATATTTCTCCGTTTACGGCACAGAACGTGGACCAACATCTGAACAAATCTAGGTTGAATATTCTTTGAACTAAACAGCTATTGATCGAATTTCGCCGAGACCCCTTCTTTGGGGACTGTCCCGTTAAGAACGTTGTTTTGTGCAAATGTCGTTTTAGCACTTGTCGTTTAACACAATGTTTCTTTAAACTTTCTTCGCCCCTTTAGCAGTATGCGACAACAGTTTCTTTCTTGCAAGTCGATTTCGTAACATCACCCTCAAGGAAACCAACAAAATCAAAAAACCAAAAGCTGACAACCAACAAGCAGCCGACTGTCACGATGTGAAGCTAATTCCTGCAATTCGTGATTTTTGCCGACCGACTCGGCTTACATTTGGTTCAATATTGGTCGGTTTTTTTTTTTTGTGTGTTGTTGACGCAGCGTTTGGATGTTTACTTAACGTCTTGTTTACGCGTGTGTTCTGCTTGCAGAAAGACGTCTTTTGTGGGTTAGAAATTAATTTACTGCAGAATGGTGAAACATTAACCAGAAATGGTTGGTGGGGGAGGGGGGGGGGGTAGGGTAGAGTAAAAATCAGGATTATTTTTGCCGACACATGTTGTAGGCAAGAGTAAGGGGATCAATATGTTTTTCTACATTTCAAATCGCAGTTGTACAGAAAAGTTGGCTTTCGACGTTTTAACTCTTAATCACTACACCAAAAGAAAAAAAGAAGTCGTAAAAATGTTTTTTAGGTGCCCACCAGGGCCAAAGGTTTAACATTAAAGTCATTGGGCCAAAATAGCTAATTCCGCATTAAATGAATTGGCAAGATCAAAGAGAAAAATATTTTTGTCCCGACAACGCCCGTTTTATTTATGACGTAAAATGCACAAAAAAAAAAGTTTTGTCCCAAAATTTGTGGTCGATAATTCGCATGGTTTTCCGGGACAAAAGTTTCTTTCTGGTAAGTTTGTCTGAACTTTGCCTGGTCAAACTTTGACGTCATGAACGGTTTATTTTGGGCAGTTTTTCTCGTATTTGAGAAAAAATTTGTTTAAAAATAAAAAAATTTTCTTGTGGTCATCTTGGCTGAGTTGTGAGAGAGCTCATCCTGGTTGCTGGAGGTTTGCGGATCTGGTCGAACCCCTGGAAAGGGGATCTTGGCAAAGTCCCCGCCAGGACTGCCGGCCAGGGTAGTGTGAGAGGCTACCATGCTCCTTCAGCGGCTATGGGAAATATTCTGGCAAATTCTGGACAATCTTTCGGCCCCTACGATGATCGGAGGTTTCCCGGATCGAATCCCCGGGTTGGCACCTCCCTTTACCAGATATTTCTTCTTCTCTAAAAGTCTGGTAATGTTCAAAATTGAGCCGGTTCAGCCATACAAGCATTAAGTTGCTTCGGCTGACTTAAAGCTCGAAGAAATTAATTAAAAAAAAACTAAAAAAATATATAAAAAAAAACACATCAAGTTACAGCGGTGAATATAGGCTGACGAAAGCGCAATTTAATTATCTCTCATTTGGCGTTACGCCCATCTTTGTTGGTGCCTTGGTTCAAGAGGTGCAGAGGTACATGAAAACACCCACGTACGTACATCGCACGTTTTTAATACTGTAGATAATAATAATTTTAAAAGACGTAAAGCTAAGAAGAAGGCATAAGCCACGATGAAATGGAAAAAAAAAACATTACTCTAGTCAGGCAATCTAATCAGAAAGAAAGTTTGTTTGAACAAACTTTGGCCTACCAAAATAAACTTTTCGTGAACAAACTTTGAGGTTATTTTTTGGCACTTTATTCTCTTGTTTGACGGTGGTAAAATCAAGTTACAGTGACGAGAATAGGCCTAACGGAAGAAGCGCAATTTAATTATCTTTCATTTGGTCCTACTCCCATCTTTGTAGATGCCTTGGTTCCAGAGGAGTAGAGGTACAAACACGCACATTGTATGTTTTTAATGTGTAAATTGCATTTTAGTGTATTTTATTCATTGCCCAAGGGAGGAGGGTGTTGATGTAACACTATCTCTCCAAGTTCAGAAAACATGATAAGTGGTATAGTCAGGAACGGAATAAAACGTTTCTTGGTGTGGCAGCATAGCTACACCACGAAAAACACTTTCAACGCATTCAGCAGGTTTTTTTTTGGGGGGGGGGGGGGTTAGGGGACGGGGGAGGAAGATGTTGGTTTTAAACGTATTGTAAGTTAAATTATCGAACTTTAAAGGGTTTAAATAACTTTTCGTTGCCTGGTTTTCTGTTCTGAAGAAACTGGGTTTACTTGGTGGTACAAGTCGCCTGTATTTATTTATTTTTTATTGTTTGTAGTAACAATATACATAATAATAATAATAATAATAATAATAATAATAATAATATACATATATACCACCTGCAACCAGCGGAAGGAGGTCGGAATGGCTGGGGAGCCGTTTACACCGATCCACAATTAAAAGAGCGGCATCAAAAAAACTTACATTTTGTTGGAAACAGATTGAGGCCTTATTTTTTTAAGATTTGAAAAAGCCTCTCAAAAAGTATTTTTTTTATTTTAACGAAATACATCAGCCTAAAACGTAAAGGTAATAATATATCAGCGTAAATTCACTATATTACCTGAATAGCTAGAATATGGCAAATTCCGGAACGATAGTCACCGTTTTAGAGTAATTTCCTTTTTTTTTAAGTACAAGGTTGACAAGAATGAGAAGACTTTTTCCCTTTTACTGGCCAAGTTGGAAAAAACCACTTGCACTCTCTCATCACGAACATTTAAACTGTAGTCATGGCAACTCAAGGCTTGTTAGGGTAATACTATGACAACGTACGGAAACTCCGAACAGCAATTAATTTGTTTTACGACCTGGGAATGTGAAATCTTGTTAAGTAAAAAAAAAAAATTTCGTAATTACGTTTTAATTTAATGCTGACAAGCAACTAACGACAAGCCAGATTACTAGCATTCAGGTCGTACTCAACACATAAAGACAACTTTGTACTCAAGCTGTCTGGCACCCAGCCTAAGCAACGGCGTAATAAAAACACGCTTCTAAGTATGGGTGGAGTAGTTATGGAAGAAGGTCTGACTGTTGCTATGTTATCCAACAACCTTCTTTAAGAATCGAATGTTGAAAAATCCTGGCTCCCATTCCAAAAACGGCACATTTTATTTTAAATCTTAGGACAAAACGACCTCAAATCTTACGACAATTTTATGACCACACTTTGTTTTTGTTTTTAACACTTATTATGCCACAAACGGCTTGGCCTTATCCGGCAAAAAAAAAAACTTTAAAAAAAACTTAAAAAAAATACGAGAAACATTTGCTTCTGCTCCAACGTATTTTTCAAAATCTAGAGATAGGCCTAACCCCATATCAGTCGTTATTTGTCTTACTATAGCAACATTCTAGAACCTGGGTCGGATTGGGTGGGGGTGGACCTCTCCGGGAAAGAGTCATTGAGGGGCTTTTTTCTTCAAAATTTCAGGACCTTTTTTTTCTTGCTATGTAACACCCGGATTGCTATGTATCGTGCGTAAATGTTGTGACCATAGTCGGGTGACATTGCTATGAATGTCACCGTAAATAAATTCTGAATTCTGAATCAATCCAAGGTAAGGCATATTCTATCCAACCATTGTTAATTACGCATTAATTCCAGTTTTCGTCCGTAGTTGTAGACAAATCTTTACACTCGTTGGGAAAAATGTAACTATATACTTTCAATATGAGCCCATTTACATTCATTTCTGTTAATTAACGTTGGCACCATAATAGTTCAAAGTTGAAATTCATTAGAAACACGAGCAGACATTCCAATCGACCGTAACTTGGTCCCTATTCGTAATATGTCTATTGCCCTTGTTGGAAAGAGAATTTCTCCACCTTTTAGATGAGCCTACCAGTTTCTGTTAATCAGTAATACACGGTGAAGTTTCAAAGTCGAGGTCGGTGGCTACAAATTCATTCAGTGCTAGGGCACGTTATAACCAAATTGTTGTAGTACAATAGTGGATTTTTGTAGGTATACAAAGACGTCAGGTATAAGGTGACCTGATATAGCATGACGAACTCATATACGACAGAGGTCATGGGTTCGATCCAGACCGCAGTCAACCCAGGCATTTTTGGAAAGAGTATGGCTCTTTGATGTCCTGTATTCACGTAGCTTGTGGCATGGTAAAGATCCTCCGAATGTCCGATTGGAATTACCTAGCAAAATTGTCTCTCTCTCATTCAATCTCTCTCTCTCTCTCTCTCCCTCCTTCTGTTGCTATGGTTATCTGGGAGCGCCTCAAACCTGCACTGACACAAACCGACTGAAATTTTATTTCCTTTAATTTTCTAATACAGGTGATTGTTTTTATAGAAGTAACTATCAGTAAAAAAATAAAAAATGAAATTTCAAAGAAACACCCTTTTACCCATTACATCTGTTTCCCTGTTAAAGTTATGGTTAACACACGTAGGACCCGTTTGTAAATTTTCTTCTCACCTGCAACTTTAGTTTGTCATTTTTTTTAAATCTAGTAGCCTACGGTTGGAGCGTATTAAAAGAAAAACACTCACCATATTTCAACATGGCAGTCAAAGCACAATTTTTACGGAGAAAGAGTTTTCATAGGGGCTAAGAACACCCTGGTACTTTCATCTACAAAGTTCAAAATGACAGGACTATAATTGCGTAACTGTATTTGATGCTAGGCCTACCCGGGTAAGAACATAAGAAATATTTAGCGCAAATAAAGAAATGAAAAACACACAGCACGTCACACATGCGTCATTCCCGAGACCGTCACAAACAAGTCCATAACCAATAATCCACAAAACAAAAACATTCTTCCTAGATCGCTTGCGTGCGCCAATCGCCAATCCACGTTTTATTTATGGCGTATATAACTCCGTGAAACTGGACGGTAATCCACCCCCCAAACTCGCACTGTTTCATTTACACTAAATTCGAACCCGAAATGGTTGGGGCGTCAGGTGTACCCTGCACAACGGTAAGCTTCCAAAGGCTACCTCCATTCTACACGCCCGTCCATTTCGCAACTTCCCCCATTTGGAAAAGGGTGGCAATATCGCCGAAAATGACCATGGCCAATGTTCTCACGTTCGGACCGCTCCTATCCGCACGATTTGTGCCTGTGTTATCGCAAGAACGCCGTGGCCATCTCGCTCTGTTTATTGGGGGAGGAGGGCAACGGGCCTCTCGCAAAATGATAATCCGTGCGATGAACAAGCTCTAATCGAATAGCTTTGCAGTCTCGCACGACAGGATCAATATCCCCTGGCAGGCAGGAGGCCAGGGAAAACGGTCAGAGAGCATTACTCACTTTGCCCTGACCTGCCGCCTGCTTGCTTGCTTACTTGCTTTGCTGCACTGGGGGTTAGACATGTCTGCATTACGATGCAGTTTGTTTCCCTCCTCGTGATACGTTTGGTCTTTTTGAGAATAGCAATCGTCCACGGTTGTTTTTTTTTTTTTTGGACGATTTCCTTCGCTGAAAAGCTACTGAACGCCGGCTACGTTTGAGTTTAGAAAAAAAATACGGTTGTTTCAGTTGAATTGTCTTTTCGAAAAAAGCAATCGTCCACGGCTTTTTTTGGACGATTTCCCATCGGTAAAAAGCTACTGAACGCTGGCTACGTTTTAGGTTTTTTTTTTTTTTTTAAATAAGGTTGTTTCAGTTGAATTGTTGTTTAGTTGCAAGTTAAGAAACAGGAAAAAAAAACACCAAATTTGATGTGAAAAGGAGAAGCCAGTCAGATGCGCACATAAAAACATTAAAAAAAGATGTGACGTTTCAGACCGACTGCTGTGCCGACGGCTGGTAACGTTTAAATGGTTGACACACTGGATTAACTTAAGTTAAGGATTAAACTGAGTCAAGAATTACCTTTCTGCCATTTTGGTTCGGTTGTAATGATACATGTGATGGTGATACACTCCACCGCCAATAGGTACGGCTTAAAGGGATGGTGACAAATTCATGGCTTTATAAGTAATTGGGCTTGTAAGTTAAAGGGGGGGGGGGTACTAAATTACTACGTCACAAATGGGTGATTGGTTGGGGTTGATGGTTTTTGCCTGAATAGGCTTCACTTCGTAACTATACCACTCAGTTGGTCGTTTAGGACAGGTAACAATTGGATTGAGCCAGCAATTGGCATTGTTGTTTTAGTTGTTGTACAGACATTATCAAAAGCCAAGGAATAGAATGTATGGTTCTCGCAGGGAAAAGGAGAACGGACTGATTGCAGCCAATTGTCGCTAGTAGGTGGCACTGCAGGCAGAAGGAGTACCGAAACCGCACTGACGCACCGGGACCAATGACCAAAGGACGGGAGTCTCCCTTGCCAGCTCCAACCGACGTGCCGATGCGAAGTGCTTGAATTTTTTTCAAGGCGCATGTCGGGAAAAGGTTCTGTTGGGAAAACGTTGTCGGGAAAATGTACCGTCGGGAAAATGAGTGTCGGGAAAATGTACGGATCCCCCTTTCGATGTACAACTGATTCAAAGGCTTTTTTAAAGGTTATCTTTACGTTTTTCCTTTGCTGGGATTTGCTTAGAGGTGAGAAACCAGCCTCCTTAGCCGCCGCCGTTCGCAGCCGTGCTGAATTGTTTTGAATCAGCCGAACAGACGCCGTAAAACGTACGGTCGCTGCCAAGATTCGCCTGTGGAAAAAGTACGACCACAGCAAAACACAAGAATTCGTACAATACGTGCCTAAACGAAAACAAAATTAATATATTTTCGTTGTTATTGTTGAATTGTTGAACTAATAATTATAAATACAATTTTTGAGTTTAGTTGAAGTCGTTGAAGTATTTTAACTTATTTTTTTTAAAGAAAATTATCTAGGGGGTTTCGGAAAATTCTACCTTTTAGACGTTTCCATCATTTTTGGTTATGCACAGATGACGCGTCGATATCCCAATAAACGTTCTTTCATCTTTGACGGGTTGGTACTTATTTGTTATCGAACGTCTGAATATATAGCGATATTACTGAAGTTTTACGGCTGACAGCGCTCGTCTTTTTCTTGAAATCGCTATTCGGTCACCCGTGATCGACGAATTTTTCGTCTCCAAAAGAAAAACACAATTTTTTTTTATGAAAAAGAATAGAAAATAACACCTTACGTATTCCAAAAACTGCATAACGGTACGCCTTTTGTTCGACAGCCAACTGCTAGACTTCAAAGTTTTTTTTGTTTTTTTTGTTGTTTTATTGTGAGGAACCTTCAGCATAATGATTCTGAAAAAATAACGAAAACAAAAAGAAAATAATAAAAAATAAACAGCGGGAAGCAAAATCGTCTCGACTTCAGAAGAAAACCAAGATGATTTGCATCAGTGAGAGGGAAGGGAGCCTATGGGGCGCCTAAATCCTTCCCGCCCCCCGCCCTTCTGCGATTTACGAACGGTTGGTTTCCAGATAAAAAATTTCGCATCACCATGGCATCGCGTCATCGAAAATGGTGCTGCAACAGCTCGTGATGGGGATAGAGTCACGATGAGAAATAAGATCTCGCACACACACACAAAAAAAAGAAAACAACATAGTAGTGGGAGCTTCGTTGTTACGCCACCCGCATCCCATTTTCCCCCGCCAATAATCGGAAGAAAACAGTCATCAGCGTAACGAGCCTCTTTGAATCGGCACGGAACGCTACAGATAAGACGAAGTCGGGCTCTCATCCATCATTTTGTTGGGTTGCAATTTGAACACCAAAAGGCGAAGAAAAGAGGGGAAAAAAGTGGGAAAAAATATGTATTATAGAAAAAAAACTTTGACAGTGTGGCAAAAATGCCGCAAAACTGTGCTCTCCCAGCGACAGCATTAGCGTTTGATGTAGCGCGAAACACGTGTTGAAAATGCGACGAATTGATAGGGATGGCTGGAAAGAAAGAAGAGGGTGGGGGCAAGGGGAGGTGGAGGAGGGCGAGTGCCCCCTTGCCTGCCTCTACTTAAAAACCACTCTAGAATCCACGAGAGGTACTTCCAGACCTTCAATTTTGGATACTTGGGATGTAGCCTACGAGCATTTGCAAGCCTTCCGGAATGTTTCATTATTCCCAAGGGGGTTGGTACAAATCGCCCTACCTTCAAAAATGTAAGATGCTTGCATAAAGTTGGAAAAAAAATGTTAAGTGGTACATACAGGCTTATGGAACGCCGTGCAACTTTTAGACATAAGTAGTAAAGAGCGAAGCAGGAGAGTAAGGTCAAACCATGTAACATTCACTACTTGCAATATTCCTCGAAGGTATCAACATCACCATCCCTCCAAGGCTGACTAACGTCGAAAGAAGTGGTTGACTGCTGACGTAGCAGCTAAGCTATTCGCTGATATAGTTCAGTATTTCAAGTTGTGTAACTTGAATGAAGAAAGTTACATCCTCATGTGCAGTGGCAAATAACTTTACTTAATTTCACTTTACTTAAGTCTACTTAACTTTACTTAGCTTTACTTGCCTTCAAAAAAAAAAGAGAGAAGCCCTAAGTGCTTAACAAACAATACCAACTTACGTTTCGGGAATTTCAATTCCCGTCATCAGGTTCAAGTAAAATTACCAATAAAACAACAAACCCAAAATTTCGGCAGGTGACTGCCTGGTCGCACCGTTTCTAAAAGGTGTAATGCGCACAAATTACAGGATGTCATTCTTTCTTTCTGACCAGTGTTATGCTTGTTCCTTTGCATTACTTTACTATCCTTATTTATTTACCTTTACTTAACTTTAATGTACTTTATTTTACATAACTTTACTTTGTTTTGCTTTACTTAAACTTTATTGACTCTACTTAACTTTACGTTAACGAAACGGAAAATAGCTGTAAGTACTAGTATTAAACAATCTGGAGAACTGATCCAAAATCACATGGGACAAAAACAAGGTCCAATATTTTGGTATCGGGGATACACAAAAACAGTGACACCTTTATCGTTCCCTTTGCCATCCTCTTTGAAGCTGCTCGTTGCTCGTGCTGTAGCACAAATGTTAAGTCTACTACCACGTTCGGTGACTCGCTTATGGCAATGTAAGGTGTTTTAATGTTCTTGTGTCTTTAATCTCTGATGAACGTATCGCCGTTGTTATGTGTCCCATGATACCGAAATATTTGACCATGTTTTTATCGCATGTGTTTTTGGCTCGGTTCTCCCGATACGTATTCTGTATATCCATCCCTTACAGTCTTTGTATTAACCAAAAAAAAACACGACAGAGCGAATACTGCTGACAAAATAAATCACAAGTGAGTAATATTTACGACGAAAAAATTCGCTTCCCATCATGAGTTCGGAAATTGAACACGGTTGTTTGGAATGGGCCTCCAATGCCCTAAACCAATACGCTGAGCTCGTTTCTTTAATCTTTTTTTTTTGCGTTTCTTTAACTATGTTTAGTCTAGTGTATGTTTGTCCTGGGAGGTCAGAGTTCTGAACGTCTGAAGTTCAGGCACCTCATGACGTCGATTTGTTGCATACTGACGTTAATTCATACGGCAAGTTAGTAGCGATTATAGTAGTGTGAGAATTGGTATAGTGGTCTAGTAATCGGAGGCCCACCATCGAAGCGAACTTGATAATAGTCTCGCCTCCGTTAGACACCCTTATTGAGAGCAACAATGGCCTTCTTTGAGAGTAGCGATTGTTATTTTTAGAGTTTGTATTTGTTATCACACAAAATTTTATTAATAAAAAAATTCGTAGTGAATGAAGTGAAGTGATAAACTAAAACGATGAAACAACTCACAATATTATTAAAATAGGCAATTTAATACAAAGATACACATATACACAATTTATTAGTTTTCGTCATAATAATTTAATCAGAGGTGTGCGTCTTGAATGTGCTATGGTGGTGGCGCAAATGAGTTTTTCTTTCAAGTTTTTACCGTTTTTAAGAGGTTCACGTCGTAAAAAGAGAGATGCGCCGCGAAAAGAGGTGTGCACAAAAAAGAGGTGCGAACCATGGAAGAGGTGTGTGCCGTTAAAAGAAAAGAAATGCTGCAAAAAAAAAAAAAAGACGTGTACACCACGAAAAAGTGGTGCGCCTCAAAAAAAAATGGAAAAACAAGTTAAATTTGTTGGCGGCCATGGCTGTGTAAATAGACGTGCCATTATTCCAAGGATAAGAAAAGTTTCAACAATTTTTGGCAGCGATGCTAAAATAAAATTTTTTTTAAACAGTACAAATTCCATGAAAAGCCCGTACAAAGGATATTTCTCACACAACTCAAAGACATGTAAACACGATAAATTTCCATCATTTTTGATGGGTAAATATATTTAGCATTTGTCATAAACGAAGAACAACAATGGAGGCTACATTGAATGACATAGGATGACAATTCAGCAACAACATTGACGAAAAAAACTCAACTTTCATCATGAGTCCGTATATACATCAATATACACAACGCCAAAGATGGGCACGCGGGTGGGGAAACTCTAGCCCCTGCCCTCATGGCAAAGTGCCCTTTTTAAGAGGTTTTTATAGTAAAAAGAGAGATGCGCCACGAAAAGAGGTGTGCACAAAAAAGAGGTGCGAACCGTAAAAGAGGTGTGTACCGTTAAAAGAAGAGAAGCGCTGCAAAAAGAAAAAAAAAGAAAAACAAGGAAAACCTTCTACTTCTGAGTCAGAAGCAAGTGCTTTTTCTCCCGAGCTTTTGCTCAAGAAGTAAACGGTGTATGAATAAATAGAACGTTTTGCTCAAAGAGGCAAGCAAATCTTTCCAAAAACATGTATATGGACAGAGCTAGACTCACACCTTCCGACGGTGGCTGTAGTTCACGTTACGATGGCGGAAGCAGTACATTTTCGAAATGTTGAACACTACAAGTCTCATTTCTCACTAATCCACAGCCACTATAAATGCCTGGTTCGGTTTGAAATAGAAAACGCTTCCTGTGCAAAGCCACAGAATCTCATGGTGGTGCACTCACAAGTCGACAAAACATGGAGATGAGGTTTCTATCCCAATCCAGGATATTAAAAAGGCATAGGCGCGGAACTCATGGTTGAACACAATAATTGTCAGCGTCACGAACTCTAAAAATGCGGTTCATAAAATAATTGCACAAACTAAACCCTAGATTAAATTCCCCGCCGCTCCATATGCCATAATGAAAGCCAAAACACTACGGCAAAATAAATACCGCTTCCTAACTGTCATTGGTTTAAAGGGATATACCTCCCAGCGCCATTTTTCTCGATCCATCACATCAAGTACGGCCCCAAAGGTCTATTTACTTACTGTTAGTCTTTCCCTTGCTAAAAAACAGTTTAAAAATGTGGCGTCTAGGAGATTTTCTGTTGAATATTGTTAACTATATTTAAGAACGATCCGTAACTGAATATGCATTGCGCGCGTGCAATAATCATGACATTACATCTCTGTGTGTACATCTACTAATTTTCTAATAATTACCATGAGATCTAAAATCTAATAGACTAATGCGGTAAAAATTAAAATGAATTATTCCAATAGATCGCCGAAGCAAAATTATAAGACTCTAGCCTAGAAAATTATAAATTGTGTTTTAAAATACGAGAATCATTCCGGTTTGTGACGACACAATCGTTGACTTGATTCTGTCTCGTGTACTATTCCCACAGCCAACCGAGACAGCAGCTATGTGAGGAACGCAGCTACCACCCCAGCTGACCTTGGCGCTGTAATTGCTCGGATGACGATCTGCGCGTAGCTGTAGTTTGGCACACGGAATGTTATGAGGCAGGCCGGGTGTCCCTTTAACAGACTGTGCGTATGTTGGAATACCAAATCCGAGTATCCACGGACATAAGTACGTAAACCCCCTATGGCAAGTGTACGCTACACGTACAAGCAACCGTGCAATGCAGCAAAGCCACCCGCGCAGCTTTGCCACTGACCTTTTACTTACAGAATGAAGTGTTTGCTCCCAAGCAAAAGGTAATCATTATTCATAGAAACTAGAGGAGATGCTTTTACTCGTACCATTTACTTTAAGCAAAACCTTTGCCTTCTGCCGCTTCCGTGTGAGCATTTGCTTCATCTTTATTCATACGGGCCATTAAGATGTCTTGTAGTGAGCTTGAGAGTTACAATGAAAAATCAAAAAAAAAAAAAAAAACAATTATAAATATTAAAATAATTATAACTTTTTCACTCATTTATGATCAGCCTAAGGAAAATTAGCAATTAATTCCCTAATTTTCTCTTTCTTTATCAGTAGCAAAGTGAGGACTGCGACTTTAATTACATAATTTTTTTTTGGCGAATTTGCGAAAGTTGCGACACAAAGTTGAACGAAACGGATGGGGGCTGTTGAAAAAGTGTAAAATTTCACTTGTGTGTTCAGCTCCCAAGCACCCGCTGCCAGCCGGTGCTTTAGATTAAATTATAAATACAAAAAAAGAAAAGAAAAAATTTGGAACACATAAATGAAAGCAGACCTCTGGCTCCCCACCTCCAAGACTACACAGAAATCGCCGGGGTGCACAATAAATAGTTGGGTGCCTCATAAGCTAATAAACTTTGCAATCGGCTTCGTGTGGTACCCTGCTCAAAGTGGACAGACCCTACGGGTGGCATTTTCCGAAATTCTTGAAGCCAGAGGGCGGTATTTATTTGTATTTATAAAATCATGTTAGTTATTCAAACTGTAAATGTAAAGCTACTGTTTATTGAGATTTAGCTGGCAAAACAGCACGTGGCCTCAGAATCGGGAAGACACCCATAGGGCTCCAGCTCTTCCGTAAACTACCGAAAAAATCTTTGATCTCACCGCCTTTGCTTTGCTGAAAGAAAGTTTGTTTTCGTCTCTTTTTGTTTTGCCATTTCCATATCTCTTCCTGGGACAGTTTTATGATCTGTGATTTTTTTTTGTTTACTTCAATTTTTATCTATCTAAACTCTTAAGATTTTAAATAGTTTTACAGTTGTACTTGGGAACGCAAGTTTTTTGGAACATGTTTTACACTATATCTTTATCTTTCCTAAAAGGCATGAGAACGATATTTCTCGGGAACCTGCTTGGTTCGCCCTTTCCAGCTGTTTAATCCTCACATAAACAACAAATTTTAGTAAGATTGTGTCGACAATTTCGGTATTTGTCGACCACAATAATATTAGCAGCGAAATTTTAATCATTGTAGGTATAGCCTTTTTTCTATTGAAAGTTGAAAGCTAATCCCCAAACTCGATGGAACAAACTAAGCGTTGTACACGCCGTGTTTTCGTTTGTATTTACCAATTCATTTAACAGCCATTTGTTTAAAAAACAAGTTCTGAAGTTTACGGGAAACTTCAGAAACAAATTTCAGAGGAAATTCCGTGTCTTATTCTGCATGCAAAGCACTTTGGCGCGCTGCTTACGTCACTAAAAGTTTATTAAACAAATACTGATACTATTTTTGGCTTTCCGACTTTAAAAGTTAATTAAGTGGTTCTCGGCAGCACACGCATCGGTTTTTTTTTTCTTAACACATGAAACGGTTTTTATGACGAAGTCTAGAAAAAAAAAAGGACCAATCACGCACGAGTACTTTCACAAAACATTATCATCTGGACCCGATGACCACTTCGGCTTTTTT
>JAHWFP010105123.1:6593-64843 GCA_023313725.1 Lithobius niger | reverse complement strand
ACCTAATAAACTAAATTTGTGAACAAATGAGAATACAGGTACTGCGTTTTCGCTAGACTGAATCCATATCATGTACGTGAATGGTTCAATTAAACAGGATAGAAAGCCAAATGTGCTCGAGAAGTGTTAATAAATGTACGTTGATTTATTTAACGTAAATTTAGATGAAAGGCCAAAAGTCCTACCGCTAGCCATTAGGGATCGACCGAATCTACTTTTACGAAATCCGGATTGGGTCCGGATAATTTACAAGATTTGGTGAATCGGATCCGGATCTTAACCGAATCCAAAATAAAACCTTTGTTGAATGGTTCAACCCTTTGTATTTTATACAGACTAAATTTTCTCTCTTAGCCGAGTAAAGTAGCAAAGTGAGTAAAGTTTAAACTTAAAGACTCCAGTACACATTTTCGCAACTTGTTCATTGGGTTTTCCCTTATAACTTCTGAATAGTTTATGCTAGCCATTTGAAATTAGCTCCATTGGAAAGCTGGTGAAAAAACGCTTCGAATGGTATACTGAAACGTCGAAAACGGCCAAAAATTAGCGAAGTTAACCCTTTACAGCCTGGCGTTCCTTTAAAAGGACGGCTACTGAACGGCAAAAAACTAAGTCCCAACGCGCAACTTTATGAGGGGTTCCCGGGGACCCCGAGTAAAGCGAGCTGCAACAGCCCAGTGGTCAGCGTCCTCGTCTGCAAACCAAGTGAATGCCGGATCGAATCCCGCGACCGACCCAACTATCATAATTATGGGACTTAAAAAAAAAATATATCCAGTTTGGCATGGGCAATAAAGGGTTAATGAAAAACCGCCCAAGTAGTCCCTCCAGTGGTGATTGGAAAGTGTAGGTTTACATGTATACGTCAGCATGTTAAATGCTGTCCATGGACGTCTCCTTTTGGCTGTATCAGTATGGCTTAGAGGTAGGACTTCGGCCTTTGGTTTCAAAGGTCCCGAGTTCAATTTTCTGCTCGGGCAGTCTCCCATGTAAGTCCAAAAGGCAATGTAAATAGGTTTCCATCCGTATTTATTCAATGTTTCAAAGGCACCAGTGCAGAGGAGTTCTCGGTCGTGAATAGCGCTGATGTTACCGAAGGTTTGTATGGTTAGAAATTACTTTTAGCTGAACATTATTTTGAATTTTGGAGGAAGAGACTATACAATAACCTAAATTTTTTAATAAATGAGAACAAAAACATTGTGTTAACACTAGATTGAATCCAGTTCACAGAAACCAATGACTGCGTTATCGCCAACATTTCTGTGGTAGAAAACTTCCTCCCTGGACATCTGTAGATGTTATGTTTAGAAAATAGACTTAACCTTACCCCAATTTTAGGCAAATAATTTTAGCCCATGGCATTTAATACAAAGATTTTCGGTATTAACAAGATTCTACTGGGCTTAATACCGATTTCTATTTACACACCAATGGTCAAAGGATCTGCAATGCGAATCGTAAGGAAGGCGGGCGTTCGTGTTGAGCTTGTTTCTGACCGTTCTTTTTGATGCGCGTTATTTCTCCCTCCGTGTGTTGTATACAAACTTTGCAAGTTTTTTTTTTAATTCATACCATCTTCCTGCACAGTACATGCTTGTCGCCCAGAGTCTTTAAGTGCTAGCACACTTTCATATTTTCTCCCACTAGGACTTCCGAAGGTTGTAAATCGGACACTTTGAAGATAGCATAAGCATGCGACCTTCTTGGTCATTGCTCAAACCACGGTAGGTTAAGTAGATAGTGACGCTTTCCTAAACCCTTGTTGAAAATAAGACCTGCTTCCACCAACGGCACCCGGACCCAGAGGGCAGCACTTGTCTGGTTCACGTAGGAATCGAAATTTTAAAAAATTGCGGCATCGTTGCCATGGTAACCATGATAATAGCGACAATACCTGCGGAAATTGACGAAATACTCGTGCGTGGACAACACCCTAAGTTGAAAAACTTACTCTGCATTCGATTCAAACAATATACAGTTCGTTACAATAAGCGAAACCACGGAAGAAGCTTCAGCATGCACAGCCGATGTGTAACGTTTCTCGGACGTTTTCGGAACACAAAACGTGCGTTATACTTACCTCCACTCGTAAGGACGACCCGTTTTAAAATTAAATGTTGGATTTAAAAAAATGAAACGGTGATCAGCCAGTTCTGATCTTTCTTAAAATTATTTTAATGCTCTAATCTGAATTACGATATATTTTAAGCGATAAAGTTTGTATTCTTATCGTGGTCGATTTGTTTTAGTGACGCTAAATAACTTTCATCCCCATGATATCTTTGCGCTTCATGTTAAACAAGCGCTTAGCCGCAGACCAAATCCTCTGGTGGCGGCTGTAGAGTTCCAGACATGATCAAACGTAGTAATTTTTTGTTTTGTTTTGTTTCCGTTTTCGAAGGTGGTTGGGGACGTTTGTTGCGATAACCTTACAGATACGATACGCACAGTTTTAACATTGAGGATTTGGTCTGCGGTCAAGCGCTTGTGCCTGCTACTTGACAACAGCACCCTCTGGCGGTAAATCGCTGAAAGCAGGGAGTTATTTCGTCCAAAAGTTTACCGTTGTCAGAGAAAGAGTGTCACTACCTATATATTCTTCTACCCTGGCTCAAACAATTACGTGAAGGACAGGTGGTAATGCCTACTGGGATGTAAGCAGTGATGCCTCCTGGTAGGGAGCTACAGAAGCTTATAGCATAAAATAAACGATTTTAGCCAATACCTAAAGGGAAGTAAAAATACATTGCTTTGTTTAGTTTTAAAATTCTTCAGTAATGTATTTTTTAGAGTGGTACAAATAAATGCTAATTAGCTTGGAGTGAACGATACTCTGATAAACACCAACCCAAACACCAAACACCTGTTCACTATTATTATTTTAATTTTAGTCTTCTTCATCAAGTGGTTTCTTTTCCAGTCATTATCAGCCCTTTCGACGTTTAGTGAAGCAGGCTAGCAAAATATGACTTACGCACACATTTATTATAAGCCTATGAACTGTGTTTAACGTAAAAATTAAAATTAAAATAACAGTAAGGTTTTTGGCCCAATAACCACTACACACCATTGATATCTGAAACCCTACAAGAAAGCTTGTGTTCCTTTCCCGTTTTGATTTCAGTTTAGTTAAATTTTGCCTTAAATGTCACACAAGTTCGTTTTTGTGTTCGAATGTGTAATGCAACCTCATCAACTTCCTCGTGAAACATTAACTTGTGTGTATATACAAATGCTTCAAACCATTAATACTAATGTATCACTCCTTTAAGCATACGGACAACTGACCAAAATAAGCGTAGACAACGGCATTTTATTTTCCTACTAAGAACTGGTCCTCGAAAAATCCACTGTATTTATGGTTTTATGGTTTAATGCAAAACACTGCAAGTTCTGTACCAGCGATGACGACCAAATTAAGTATTAAAGCCAGGTCCCGCGCTATACACTCACTGAGCCAAGTGATAAGAACTTATTGACTACTTTTTTTTACCATCATCAGAAGTCAGTTCATCATAGTGATCCGTATCTTCCGGCTCACTGTCAAACCCTTCATCATGGGAATCCAGGTCACCATTGGGGTTAAACCCTTCACCTACCAAACAAGAAAAATGATGTCAATGTGTGTTTTTCTAAAATAAAAAAGGAGTTTGTATAGTGTCACGCTCTGCTTTGCAATTACTTTGCACATAAATTCATACGTACTGACAACAGCTGAAGTCTCACTCTTGGAGTTGGTTTCTGAAGCTTGACAAGACTCGTCATTTTGTTGGGAGGGCTGCGGGCTTTCACGCCATACTTGTTCATCCAAGATTAACTGTGACGGAGCTGATGAAGATACACTTAAAGTAACAGGAGGTTTGCAGTCGACTGGTGGAGACGGTGACTGCAAATGAGCATTAGTCCTGCATTGCGTCAATAATTCGTGTAACGTGCTGTTTGGTTTGGATTCTGATTTGATGGAAGGTAGTGTAGCAGCATCTTTTTCTTTGAGTTGATCATTCCACATAGTAGAGAAATTGCACCCAACGGGCATGCTCACAGCAGCCTCTTTAAAGCTGGTAACTGGGAATGACGATGACAACACTTCATTAGTTGATGAACCGGTGGCGTTTGTGCCAATTACTTTGTCTGCAACCCACTGCGGCTTTGGAATTTCTAGTGAATCGCCACCTGTCAGTATGTTGGTACTCGTCTCTTCCGGTGACAGCAAAGGCAAATCAAACTCTTCCACGTAATTATCAAGCAAAGACTGATCCCTTTTTAAGTTCAGTTCTGCCAGAGTTGGGTCTTTAGCGATGGCCAAGAAATCTTCGGACTTTAAATTATTCCCGTCTGTTGGACTCCACAAAGAAGGGCTTAACGGACTCTCTAATTCTTCCCCATATCCCCCCACTGCACCAAATGAAGAAGACAATGTGTCATCTAACTCGAGGTCTGAAGTCGCACCCATAAGATCTAAATGAAGCGAATCCCCAAAATCGTTCAGATCATCTTGGACAGTCTTTGGTATGGAAACTGGAACTGTGAGGCTGTCGAGTGTCACAAAACTGGGATCATACATGGTGGAAGGGAGTGTATCCTGCATCATTTGAGTCATGGTTGTGAGCAAATTGGGATCCATTTGGTCCAAATGACAGGACTCCTGTGATAACTGGCCTTGTGAGGGTTGCTGCAAGAAAAAAAAAATGTTAGGTCACGGGAGATCACATTTACAAGCCCCAACTAATGCATGTAGATAAAACAAGTTTCTTATTTGCCAAAACATATTAACCCGTTAATTTTGCATTACATTGTCCCCAATGGAATGTCCCCTGGAGGTTTCTTCGGCTACGCAGACGCCTGCTTGCATGCCCCACTGCACATGCGCGGCGCAGTCCTCCCTTATAAAAGCGACAGCGCGAAGGCTTTCAGCATTCATTTTCCTCCAGAGGTGCCTCCGTCATGTCCCTTGGTTTCACGCCTTTCGTCGGAATTTGGATTTACCAAAGATGGCCCCCGCACCCGAAGCCTCCGGTTCTCCTACCCTCGCCCTCATGATCCTACTCTGCCTTTCACCCTCGGGCGACGCTGGGTCTCGGCGCTAGACCTTGCCGCCGTTCCTTTCCGCATCCGCCATCGACGCCCCTTTCATCACCGTAGACAACCGTGACGAGTCGCCGCTCCAAGCGGGCCAAAGAACTCCTCCCGCTGCGCCGTTGGATCTTTCATCGCTACAGCGTGAGGTCTAAATGGCGAAATGCAACTACCTCGAGGGTAAGAAAATCCTTCGCCGAGCCACCGCCGGCTCCCAACTCTCCCTTGGGCCTTTCATCAGATTCTTCCCGCAGGGGCCGTAGCGTCACCCACAGTGAAGTTCACCACATAGTCCGTGAAGCTCTTCAAGGGAAAACGCCCGACAACCCGATGCCACCACCGTCGTGCACGTCTTCTGCCCGTCTTGTCCGCACTCACGATTGGGTTACGTCGACCGCTAGCCATGAAAGCCACAAACGCGGCCCTCAATCCCCACCCGATGCAGCCAAGAAACGAAAGACCGCCGATCCACCGGTTGTACCAAGGATCCTCCCGGCAAACCAACCCCCTGGCTTCGGCAGCTCAAAACCTGCTTTTCACCGCTGCACCAACCAGCGTCCCAGAAGAGAATTCACTTTCCAGACGACCCAGCTGACGATCCTACCATCCCATTAGCATCACTTCTGAAAATGAGGAAGAGAAAGTTCCGGACTGTTTTCTTTTCAAGCCGTCACAAACTGCTGACGCTCCCGTCATCAACAGACGACTCAAGACAGGACTTGGCTTTGCTCTCCGTGAAAAAGACGCTAAACCCCGCAACCTTCTCGGCTAGTCGACCACACTACTGACTTGCCTTCTTCGCAATGGGGGTTCCCTACTTGCATGGGAAAGGTGACCCTCTCATCCTCGACAAAGAACCTCCGGCTCCACGCGCCGGCCGAGAAAACAGTTTCTTTCGCCTACTCGGCGACAGCACCACAAATTCCCGAAATTTCGACACTAACGCAGAATGTGAATTCCTAATCCCGACTCTTGCGCCACACCTGGACATCTCCAGAAAACCTAAGCCTCACCGTCGGAACCTTTCATCAAATCGGCCCTTTCATAAGAACAGTCAACCCAACCCCCTTCCTCCGACGGATAATTGAAACAAAACCACCAACCTACCCAACCGTTCCAACGAAAGCCCTCCCTCTCAACCAAGACAGCAGCAGCCATTTCATGCCGACACACCACGTCCCCGTTCCGGCCAACGCAACCAACACAAGTGTGCAGCAACTCCCGATCGACGCAGCCGATACTCCTTACCAGGGAGCAGCAGCTCCTTTCGAAAGAACCAACAATGACGCCTTTCACCTTTCCTGCTTTCCAGTCGGTGCAGGACTCCGCCACTTCTACCCGGCTTGGCAAAACCTCACCTGCAATGCAGAAATTCTCTCAATAATAAAACACAGATTTCATCTGACCCTTCTGGCACAGCCTCCACTATCAGCCTTTCCACCCTGGATCTTTGCATCGCAGATTTCAGACTCCCTTTCATTCGAAGTCTCGGAACTCTTACGGAAAAAAGCCATCAGAGTAATGCCACAACCCGGGACCGGGTTTTTACAGCACGATCTTCACTCGACCAAAGAAATCAGGAGGCCTACGCCTTATTTTCAATATGAAACCACTCAACAAGTTCATCCTCAACGATCATTTTAAGATGGAAACTCTGGAAACAAACCGTCTTTCATTCAAACAAGACGATTGGACAGTGTCAATCGACTTGGAGGACGCTTATCTTCACGTCCCTCTACATCCAGCATCAACCCACCTTTTTTGCTTCATCTACAACCAAAACATCTACGAATTCCGTTGTCTTCCCTTTGGGTTAAACGCTGCACCACGTATTTTCATCTTAGTTCTCGCAAACCTTCACCAGCAACAAATCCAAGCCAGCGCTTACCTGGACGACTGGGCACTCAACAACCCAGACCCATACAAGCTCGAACTCAGAGACAGGAAGATCTCCTTACTCAATCAACTGGGTTTCGGAGTGAACGAAGCAAAATCAAGATTGACACTTGCTCAACCCTTCACCTTCCTCGGGGCTTCATTCAATCTACAATCGGGAAGAATCCCTCCCTAATTGGATCGCATTCAAGATCCTCTACATCGCATACTCCTCTTTCGCAACCAAACAAGCTTTTCACTCCGGGAACTCAACTCCCTAATTGGGAAAACGGACGCCATGGCAAGCCTCGTACCTTACGGCCGATGGATGGTCAGGCCCCTTCACCATCACCGAATAGACAACTGATCAATCAATCAAAATCACCCAGACAAACAGATGCCTTTTAACAAAGACTTTACCTTCAAAACTCTCCTTTCGTGGTCAGACATCACAAACCTCGCAAAGTCAATGCCTCTCTACGAACCCCCACCCGACCGCAGGGCTCGAATTGTCTTAGAAAAAATGCATAGCAGAAATGCGATAAAAAATACAAATTTGCGTAGCAGTCACGAAAAAATGATTAGCAATTTTTAAAGAATAATTTATTTAGTAAAAAACTACAAAAAGTTAACTTTATTTGAAACAATAGCCAATTTTGTTTCACTTTTACTTTGATACACGCACTGATGCTTGGTCAAGACTATGGCATCCGATGCACGTTAAGACTATTCTGACCAGTGTCTGAAACGAAAGAGCCACCAACTAAATACCGAAGTTGATAGTAGGCCCAATGATTTCCCAGAATGCATGTGCGATGCTTGGCCTGCCTATAAAGTAGGAGTGATTAGCATCACCGTGTCAGCCAGCACGATCATGACTACGCTGTTATGTTGTCTCGTTTAATACAGTTGCATCGCTAAACTGCGATACATTATTTAATTTTGCATCGCTAAAGTTTAAATTTGTGGTGCAAATTGCGATGCGATACCGCTCATTTCGAGCCCTGCGACCGTCTCATCTACACCGATGCATCCAAAGAAGGATGGGGTGCCCACCTAACCAACCTCGAAGTATCGGGGTCATTGGCAGCGACAACAAGAAACACATCAACATTCTCGAACTTCGTGCAATTCTCCTAGCTCTCTATCACTTCCTACCACAAATTCAAAACCAAGTAATCCAGATTCAAGCCGACAACACGACACCTCTGGCTTACATCCGCAAGGAAGGTGGAACAAAACCGCCAACGGGCGAATGGTGCCTCAAGAAATCCATCTGCGAATATCTCTTTAACATCTGGGGCACACCAATGCTAGACCTATGCGCCACGAAGCACAATGCCAGACTTCCCCGGCCCACTACATCAGCCCAATTCCGGACGAGATCACAATGGATCGAGTGGATGCCCTGACCTTCCCATGGACCAATCTGTTCGCATACCTATTTCCACCCTTCAAACTGCTACCACAGGTACTTCTTCAGAAAATCAAAGAAAGCCAGAGCATATTCCTGCTATAGCCCCGTTCTGGCCAACAGCACCATGGTTTCCATTCCTTCTAAACCTAGTAGTCGACAACCCAAGAAGTCTGCCTCTTCTACCAGATCTTCTATCACAACAGAAAGGGTCAAAACTACACCCGAATCTTGCAAACCTCAACTTACACGGGTGGCTACTATCGTCAAACTACTCAAGAAGGCTGGAATTCATCGCGAAGAGGCCGAACGCGTAGCCTCAAAAGCAACCAGAGACTCAACAAACCGCATGTACGACAGCCACTGGTAAATGGATTCATGGGTGTATCACAAGGAAAACTAATCCACTCGACCCCCCCCCTTTACCAGACCTCCTGAAGTTCTTCAGCGACCTTTTTACCATCGACAAACTAAAAGGTTCAACAATCCTTGTTTACCGTTAGCATTAAACTGTTTTTTAAAGCAGCACAAAACTACTTGACGATTACCGCATCTCGGCATTACTACGTTCCTTCGAAAACGGACGCCCAACAACTAGACGAACCGTAACCGATTGGGATCTATCCCTCGTCTTACAATCCTTTATGGAAGAACCATATGAACCTATGCATGACAGTTCACTCCACCTCATGACCCGGAAAACTGTCTTCCTCGTAACACTGGCAGCAAGCCTCAGATGTTCCGAAATCCAAGCCCTCTCAGCCGACCCAGCCTACTGCATTTTCGGACCCAACTTCTCCTCTGTCACTCTTCATCCAAGAGCAACGTACAGAGCTAAAACGCAAAAACCTTCTGAACCATCGAAACCAATCACGTTCCCAGCCCTTTCAAACATTGTTGGCAATGAACTGGAACTCCTCCTCTGCCCTAAGAGAGCACTACGCTTCTACCTAGCCCGAACACAACACGAAGACATACGCAAGGGAAGAAAACAACTTTTCCTTCCTGTTGACCCCCAGACCGGCGAAACTTCCGCCTCAATGATATCCCGCTGTATCAAAAAGACAATCGAAGCAGCCTATGACAAACAAGGCACGAGTAAGAGCATGAGGGTGACGGCACATGAAGTCAGAGCAATCTCCACATCATGGGCCCACCACAACGCCACCCCAATCGAAGAGATCCTGGCAGCAGCCTCCTGGCGTCACCAATCAACCTTCACCTCCCACTACCTAAGGGATATAGCAAGAGAAGAACAAGGACTACACCGGCTGGGACCATTGTCGCAGCCAGAACTGTGGTCAATCCCCCTTAAGCACTCAGAACGAAGCAGGCGCAAGCCATCCATGAAGGAAGCAAGCCCATCCAGATGGAAGCAAGATTCACAAACAACGGTCCTTTTCAGGACCACCAATCCCTACGAAAGAGATCCAAATTCCTGTTTCCTCAATGTTCTGAATAAAGTGCGAAATATTTTTCTTCCAGATAAAATTTTTTTGGGGGAAAAGCCTGCTTGCATCCCGGGGTGCCCGTCCAGGCGGTGCCCGCCACCAGTCTTTGACGAGGTCTCCTGTTAATGCAAAATTAACAGGTTAATATGTTTTGGCAAATAAATAAGAACATTTTGCCGGCCCCCAGTCAGGCCGGCTAAAAATGGTTTCTTTTTGCCCAAAACATACTTAACCTAAACCCGCCCTACCTCCCCTCTCGAGTCACCGCCTGACATATTGAAAGGAAAATAAATGCCGAAAGCCTCGCGCTTTCACTTTTATAAGGGAGGACTGCACCGCGCATGCGCAGTGGGGCATGCAAGCCGGCATCTTCTGCGCAGCCGAAGAAACCTACAGGGGACATTCCATTGGGGGCAACGTAATGCAAAATTAACAGGTTAAGTATAAACGAACAAAAATCACCAGAAAAATGCACACTTTCACAACAGAAGACACTCACACTGTCTAGCGAATTTTCGATAGTTTACTACTATCTTCCTCAGGCCTTAAAGTTAGTTTGGACTCTGTTTACATCCCTGTTGTTTTCACCGTTGTCGTCTGCTCGTTCGTTGCCATGCTCGAAACTTGGTGCGTTGCACAGGAGTTTCACAGTACGAAATCTAACGATCTTTTTCGAAATATCAGGTTAAGTATGTTTGAGGCAAAAAGAAACCATTTTTAGCCGGCTTGGCTGGGGGGGCCGGCAAAATGTTCTTTATTTTATACTAGTGGAAAGCCCGAACTAAGGTTGGGAAGAAACTTGTGTGTGATCACAAATGCCCGAGAACTACTGGACGCAGCATTACAAAATGAGACTAAAGCAAATCTCTTCCCTCTACCATCATGAATCCTCCAAAAGCATCTTTCCTCTACTAACCGTTTCTCTCCTTCCCCCCACAGTGAGTCGCAAATCTTCCAATCCTGAACAATCTTTTTGTGAGCTAGCAACATACGTTCCCGGGGAAATAACTGCACATAATTAAGTACATATCACTACGCTTAATCACTTTTTACCACCTTCGGAACCGCTCGAACATTGTCTGACAGAAGACCTCAGAGAAACTATGGACCAGGAGTCGAAAAATTCTGTAAGAATAACCTGGTCACAATAGGGCATGCCGAATTTTACAAAATTTTGAGGCAAAACTTGGTTTCACCAACTTTCTTAATGGGTTTAGAGAAATATAGCAAAATAAATTAATTGGCAAAAGAAACGAACACTTTTTGAAAATCTGTAAAGTATTCTAGGACAATGCTTTTAATATTTTAGGGAATTTTAGTTCAGTTACCACCGGGTCATCAATCACGCTAGTGCCCCCCCCCCTCCCCCACCACCACCACTTTCTTCCCAGTCACTTCCCATTTAGGTGGGTTCCGATTTAATTTATTCGACAAACATCGAAATGCATCGATGTAGTAAAATTGACATTGAAAAAAGCATAACACTCATAAAATCGCAAGTTTCTTTTTCTTTGTCATTGTCTAACTCACCATGTTGACACTAAGGTTCTCGTCGTGTCCATCAGTCCCTGGAAAGCCCAACATGCGCCATCGCAGCAGCTGCTGCCCATGGAATCGGACTTGCCCGACGTAATCCACTGTTAAAGATTGACAATTCTACAATAAAAGAAAAATGCAAGTGGTTATGCTGTTGTTTTCTGAACTGGCTACTAAATATGCAGTAGCCTAAACTCCTCTACACAACAAGTAAAAATCAGTAGCTCTATTTTAACAAAAAAAGTAATGAGTTGCCCACTGCATTTATTTTACTACATAAAACCTACCTACGTCTAACCCTTGATGGGTCCAGTGAATTCCCCTCTCATTTATCAGATAGGCCAAGTTAAAAAAACCTTTCTTATAACCTAATGCATCCATAGTTTTTACCGTACAAAAACTATCTAACTGGAGGACTGGTGATGGTGCTCATTCAATCTGTTGAAGTCTTAACCTATTCTCTATAGCAGGCAGGGTGGAGTGATTTAAATGTTTCAAGTAATTACACTCTATAGAATTTCCGGTTTAAGTTTTAGTTTCTCTTATGATCAGCGTCGCCAAACAGCTGCTTGAGGCTATCTTCTGCAGGTATGGAATGGTTGTTTTCAGCATTTGGATATGTTCACACATAGCCGCAATCGCCTAGGAACAGTCAAGGCTAGAAAACTAAACTTTGCGTTTTTTGCTGACAGTACTTAAAAATAAAATGTAGCAGTCATACTGCAATGACTCGACTGAAGCCTGATCAATAGCCATCATGAAGTTAAAGCAACATACCGCTTGCCTTACAACCGCTACACGTCGATCCATCCACGCAATTATCATAGTTAACGTCAACTGAGACAGTAGCTTCGTTCCTCGCAGCAAAAAACGTAGCTACTATCTCAGTTGGCATTGTGCCTAATAGGCAAGTCAGCAGGAACGCATTAATTGTGTCGTCACAAACCGGAAAGATTCTCGTATTTTAAAATCACAATTTATAATTTTCTAGGCTAGTGTCTTATAATTTTGCTTCGGCAATCTATTGGAATTTTAATTTTTACCGCATTAGTCTTTTAGATTTTTGATCTCATGGTAGTTATTAGAAAATTAGTACATGTACACAGCGGTGAAACGTCATGATTATTATAAGAGCGCAATGCATCATATACTGCGGGACGCAGTAAATAAAGTTAACAACTATTCAACAGAAAATCTCCTAGACACCACATTTGAAAACGGATTTTTAGCAAGGGAAAAACTAACGGTAAGGAAATAGACCTTTGGGGCCGTACTTGATGTGGAGGACCGATAAAATGGCGCTGGGACGTATATCCCTTTAAAGCAATCCCTTTTACCGCATCTTCCGTATAGCCTGCTAAATCTTTATCGTTTATGGTGTTTATTAACTATAAATTTATTTTTTAGGCATTATCTCTGTGAACATTCCCCTAAATAATTTCACAAATTACCACAGAGAACATGGGTAAAAAAAAAACAGATTTCAATCAAACAAATATGATCTAAATGGAGAAAAATCACGATTTTTAGTCATCCTGACAGGCTTATGGACCATAGTGTACATAATGCTAATGCTCTCATCATTCTTGTGAGTAAATTCTTCTCACACAGTGATCATTAACACACTAACTTTTTCGCCATCGCAAAAAAGTTGCATCACAAAATATTGTTACTCAATAGCCCATTGTCGATCATGTTCTTTTAAATGTTCATCAATGTATTGCAGATGACAAGGGCGAAACTAATACATGTTCTTTTAAATGTTCATCAATGTATTGCAGATGACAAGGGCGAAACTAATACAGTTTCAGCAAGCAATATAGCAGAAACTTCTGCTTGTTTGGGGCTGCATTACCCTGAAGTTTCTGCTATTTTGCTTGCTGAAACCGTATTCGTTTCACCCTTGTCATTTGCCCAGGCAGTGTAGCCTAGCTCTCATCCACAAAGTTTTCTCTACTGACGAGCCCAAACAAGGGCAAAACAGCCTGTCTAGAGATCTTTGTGGTGAGAGCTAATTGATTTTAAATGTATTGCAGGTAGGTTACAGACCCAGACATCCTGCAGAGGGATGGCACCAGGATATCGTTTAATGGTGAGTATGCCACAATGCTGCCAACTATTCAAGTGTTGAGAAAGCAAATGGACTTTTTGCATGCTAGTTTAGTGAATTTTTTACTGCCCAATTTGTGCACACACTTGCATATTTTTAATTCAGTTCTAGTTTCGAAGCAAACCAAAAAAACATTACTTAAGTTGGTAATGGGGGCTAGCATGGTTTGCAAATTAAGGCGGCACAATTTGTGTTAAGGCCTGATGCTCGAGACAGTGCAGTGCCCATCTCAGGACTCTGGATTCGATTCCCGGCCTCACAATGTCGTACAATTTGTCTTTCTACCAGAATATCTGCAGACTGGTCTTTGTAGCAGACCCAACTCGACATTGCCGCATTATTATAAACACTTTTCAACCAGTTTATTTTACTTCTACGACATTTGATCAATTCGAGGATAAAGCCAACCAAAATAGCCTTTGACTAAACCAGGTTTTTGCCAATCTGATTCTGATAATTGTCATGCCAGTCTGATCAGATCCGATGCCGATATTCAATTTTTTTCTTAAACCAATTGAACTTGAATGTATGCACTTAATAACAATTATGAAATAGGTGTATAATATTATTCTTCTTTTTTAAAAGCATTATTGTTATACATGTAGTTACAGCATAACATTAGAAATCAGTTATCAGTTATTAGAAATCAGAAATCAGTTATCAGAAATTAGGATACCAATCCTACTACCGGATGAAAAATATTGTCTGATTAAAGGTTCCGATCGATCCCTAAACAAAACAAAAACCCCAATTTTTTTCCGGCAGTCAAACTTAACGAAAATATATACTACCTGTAAATTTCTTGCATTCAGTCCCTGGATGCTGTTCCCTTTGGAGGAACCTTAAACTCTCTAGATCCACCCAGCCTCGCTCCCATCTGTGCATGCGCCAGCACAGACCTTCCATAAATGGTGTTACTGCAATAGCCATCCATCTACTTTTCCTCTCGATACATCATGGTGGTGACTGAAGAGGTGAGAGGCTGGGTGGGCACAGGTAGTATATATTTTCGGTAAGGCGATAGAAACCTAAATTTTTCCGGGGTCAAAATTGGTTTCTATCGTCTTACCGAAAATTTATATTACCTGTAAATTTGATTGCATTCAGTCCCTGAGTGCTCTTTAATGACTTGAGGTTTTTCACTCTCTTGATCCGACCAGTGCGCAACCCCACTGCGCATGCGTCACCATGCGCAGCCCTCTTATAAAAGCACATCGCTCACCCCTGGTGCCATCTTTTTTCCTCTCGATATGTCGACCATGATGGTGGCTCAGGAGGGGAGGTAGGGTGGGTATTATAAATTACAGGTAGTATACATTTTCGATAAGACGATAGAACCCAATTTTGACCCCGGAAAAATTTAAGTTTCTAGTTTCTAAGTTTCTAGCACGAAAATTTCTACTACCTGTAAATTTGATTGCATTTGCTGTTTGACCTCGTCAATATAGGTGGCGGGCACCATCATGACGGGTTACCTAGGATTGCGGACTGGTTTTCCCCAAAAAAGTTTAACAAAACTTCGCACTTTATTGAAAATAAACAGAAACAGGTACCGTAAATCGTGTATTAAAAGCCCACCCCCTAAAATGCTGTAAAGTCAAAATCATGAAATAGGGGAGTTAAAGCCCATCCCTCAAATTGTCGTTTTTCTACGAAAAATTACCTAAAAGTTATATGTTGTTACTGCTTACTATGTTTACTGGCCCCTTCTCCCTCCCTGTAGTAATAGTGGACTCTTTCTTTAGCTCCTAGCACCTGCACAAGGCCTGGGCATCTCTCACCTAAGCCTCCTCCCTTCTTCACAGCAATTATAAGGATGGAAAAAATTGGTCTTTCAGAGATCGTTCAAAAGGTTCGAATATTCTGTAATAGATGTCCAGAAAGGTTAGAAAATTGATAATGTTTGATTTAAAGCCCACCCCCTGTTTTTGCCAAATTAACTGCATAAGCCCATGGGCGTTTAATCCACGATTTACGGTATTTGGATCTCTTTAGTAGGATGTGGTGGCCCTGAAAAGGGCCGTTTTTGCATGAGGAGATCTTACTTCTGTCTTCAGGAGGTCTTCTGCCGGGAGGACTTACTTCCGTTTTCTGGAGGTCTTCGTTTCTGTATTAAGTGCTTAAGGGGGTTGGACATCTGGCTGTTACAATTGATCGCAGACGAAGTCCATCTTCCTGTCTTGTCATGTCCCTAAAGTAGTGGCTCGTGAAGACAGTTTGTCTCCTCCATGAAGTAGCTTGACGGATTTCGGCGATGGAGACATTATTGTGAAAAGCCCATGAAGTTGAAAGTGCCCTGAGTTCGTGTGCCGTAGCTTTGATGTCGTTGTCAACGCAGTTGATGTTCTGGTCGTCATAAGCCCTGTTGATAACCGTTTTGATCGAATTTGCGAACCTTGCTGGTGACGTTGTGTCAGTCCCTTTGGTGATTGGAAGGAAGAGCTGGATGCGACCTCTTCGGTATTCCGGGACGCTTGTTCGCTTGATGTAGTAGCGTAGTGCCCGGACAGGGCAGAGAGTGCTTTCAGGTTCTTCGTCATAGATGTTCGTGAGAGCAGGGATGATGATAGGTTTGGATGGTTTGGAAGGTTTCTGTGTTTTGGTTCGAAAGTCAGGCCGAGGTCTGAAGTGGATGAATTTGCAGTTGTCGAAAAAGAAGCAGTAGGCGGGATTGCTTGAAAGAGCTTGCATTTCGCTGCTGCGGACAGGTTAGGAAAGCAGTCTTTCTTGTTAGGTGATTGATGTGGCAGGTTTGGATGGGTTCGTACGGTTCTTTTGTTAACGAGTCTAAAACGCGTGAAAGCTTCCATTTTGGGAAAGTTTGGTGGATTGAAGGGCTTTCTATCTCGAAGGAATTCAGGAGGGAGACGATTCGGGAATCTTCGAGAAGATGTTTGTTTCCGGCGGCCTTGAAGACGGAGTTTAGGGCCGAACAATAGACTAGAATGGTGGAGCCCTTGAGACTGTCTTTGAACAGTCAGTGAAGAAAACTAGAAGGTCTTGACTAGGGAGGGGGGGGTTGATTGGATTAACCGTCCGTTGCTTACACCAATAAAACCATCTTTCCCAGTGGCTGTTGTACAGTTTGTTGGTGGAGTCTCGAAGTGCCTTGCTGGAGATGAGGGTAGCGTGTTCTTCAAAAATGCCAGCCTCCTTGAAGAGTCGGATGATAGTAGCTACCCGTGCAAATGTAAGATTTTGGAGTTCGGGTGAAATTTCAGTCCCTTCTGTTGGGATAGGAGGTCTGGAGAGTTTGGGAGTTCTCTTGGTTGGTCTGTGAGAAGGTTTTAGGAGTTGGGGGAACCAAGGGGCTGCAGGCCAGTTCGGTGCGATCAGTAGGAATAGCCCCTGGATCTGTTCGATCTTTGTCAGGATCACCAGGAGAAGCTTGAACGGAGGAAAAAGGTAGGCGGACAGATTTTTCCATGGGAAGGTGAGAGCATCGATTTTACAAGCCAGGTCGTCCGGAATTGGGCTGACGAGTTAGGGAAACTTGGCATTGTGCCTCGTGGCGAAGAGGTCAATCATGGGTTTCCCCCCAGATGTTGAGGAGAGATTCGCAAATCGACGTCTTGAGGGACCATTCTCCTGATGGTGGTTTGTTTCGAGACAGTCCGTCTGCTATGACATTCCGATTGCCGGGAATGTGAAGTGGTTGGAGAGTCGTGTTGAGTTCCAGGCACAGGTTGAAGATGTCTGAGGTGATTTGGTGTAGGACTCGTGAACAGGTTCCTCCTTCCCTGCGAATGTAGGAGACTGCAGTTGTATTGTCTGCCTGGACTTGGACAATCTTGCCTGCAACTAGGTGGCGAAAATGGAGGAGGGCCTTGAAGATTGTGCGTAGTTCGAGGGCGTTGATGTGCTCGTTCGTGTTGGGAGGCCAAGTTCCACTGACTTCGTTGTCCAGGATGTGTGCTCTCCATCCCGTTAGGGATGCGTCGGTGAGTAAAAGGAGGTCCGGAGGTGGTTCGTGGAGAGGCATCGTCTTGGTTAGGTTTGAAGTGTCCATCCACCATTGAAGGCAGGTCCAGGGAAAATCGGTTGGTAAGGTCTTCTTGGATGAGGGAGGATGACCCCAATAGTCGGTGCGGAAGTGGTGCAAGGGACGGGTCATCCATCTGCCGTATGATAGACGTCGGCCATTGAGTTCATTTGGCCTATGAGAAAGTTCAGGGAAGTTAGGCAATGGTTTGGTGATTGGGAGAACGAGAGACTGTGGTTCAGGAAGTCGTTTTTCCTTTTTGACGAATGGGTGACCGTGGCTTCCAGCAAGCTGCATTCTACGCCGAGAAAGATGAGGGTTTGAGCACGTTGCAGTCTGGACTTTTTCCAGTTGATCCCAAAGCCTAATCCGTGTAGGAGTTGAATTGCAGATGTGGTGTTCCGAAGGAGTTGGTGAGGGTTGGCGTTGTTGAGGAGCCAGTCGTCGAGGAAGGCATTTGCACGAATTTGATGGCGATGTAGTTGACCTAGAATCGGTTTCAGAATGAGCGTAAAGATGCGAGGAGCGGCATTGAGGCAGAATGGGAGGCTCTGAAACTCGTAAACTTTCTGTTGATAGATGAAACGGAAGTAGGAGGAATTTCCCGTGTAGTGAGACGTGGAGATACGCATCTTCGAGGTCTATTGAGGTTGTCCATTCCAGGGGTTTCGGCGAGAGACGAATGGACTGTAGAGTTTCCATTTTGAAATGGTCGTTGTGTATGTACCAGTATTGATTTAGCGGCTTTAGATTGAATATCATTCTCTCGCCACCGGACTTCTTTGGTCTCAGGAAGATGGAGCTGTATAAGCCAGGCCTGGAATGATTGGGGCAGAGGCGTATTGCATTTTGTCCAAGAGCTTGTTTACTTCTTTGCTGAGAGCCGAAGAGGTTTTGGTTGCAAAGTCCGGGGGGGGGGCTAAGAATCGGGGTTTGGGATAAAGGAAACGATGGAGAGGATCGTTTTGTCGTCTGTGATTTGCTGCCATGCGGGTAGATACGAAGTCTGCCGCCTACGGGGCAATCATGGATATAGTCATTGCCTATGACGATACACTGCTCTTGCTGGAGGTGGTGGAGTATTTGCTGCTGTTGTCGGGAGTGGAACTCCTGGCGCTCCTGGTGTGGTTTCGACCATAGGGTTTGTTGTTCCCTCAAAAGGACTGGTTATTTCTCTGACGGGAAGAGGTTTGAGCTTTGTATTGTGAAGGTTGGCTGGAGGTTTTAGGCGTTTCAGGAACTTGAGTTTGATTTGGTGAATTGGATTGAGACGGTTTCCGAAAGGGTTGGGTTGATGACGGCTTGGGTTTAGGCTTTCGAGAAACGTCGAGGTGAGGGGCGAGTGTTGGAATGCGGCCTCTGAATATGGTGTCGGTTTCGTGCAAAGGTTGGTTCCAGAGAATGTGCTATGTGGATGCATTAAGGTTTGACATGGTGCCTAATGCAATGTCTCTGAGTAGGAGAGTAGAGTTGAATACGGCCTTTGTGAAGCAATTGAATGAGTGAAACGTTGCGAACGACATTTTCTTGAAGAGCTCAGAGATGAGGAAGGGGAGGTGCTTCATGTTTTTCTGGCTTGACTCAAGGGTAATCTTTCGCAGAGTGTGTTGATGGCCGTGGCGAGGACGTCGGCTTGAGAGCAAGCGCGAAGAGCTAGTCGTAGAATTTTGTCGTTTTCCTTGAGTACGACAGTGGGGACTTCAGTGCGGCATGGAATGAACAAAGCAGTCCCAAAATCCATCTTGGATTCGGTGGCTAGGAATTCCGATTGTTGGCAAGTTAAAAAAAGATGGGGATTTGCTGCAGTCGCCGGAGGCTCTGAAGAACCAAGATTCACGTCCTGGCCGAGGAGTTAGAGGAGGGAGCCTCCCGTTCGGAGTGTCGTGGATTGGCCCACTTTGGCTTTCTCACGTTGTCTCTGTCCCGGAGACCAAATCCACATCTCATTGAGAGACCTCTGTTCTTTGGCTGGGAGGGGGGGGGGGGGGGGGGCGGTGGAGGTGGGTTTGTAGAGGTAGTCGTCCGGAATGATGGCCTCAACTGCTTTGAGAAGGTCAAACAGGGGGATTGCCGATGGGTCATTGTCGGCCTGGAGGGAATCCTCATAGGGGTTCAGCGGAGGTTGGGTGAAATTATATGATAAGCATGATGCCGTCCCAATGTCGACGCTGAGTCCAATTCTTCTTCAGTATTCAGGATGTTTGAGAGAAGCTGGTGAAGGTCAGCTGCGGACAAAGTTGAGCGGCGTTTCTTTGATGCGGTTTGGTCGGATAAGAGTTTCCTTTTGCGGGATTCGGTGTCAGAGGACGTAATCCAGTCTTGGATGCAGGACGCGTCCTGTGGGGGGGGGGGGGAGGAGGTGGTGATGGGTGCCGCAGGAGGGTTCTTGTAAGAGAAGTCCCTGATTGAGCGGCACATGAGGCGGTGGATTTCAAGCGGTGGTAAGGGTTCAGAGTTCGGCGCATGGTGACATACTGATGATAAATCAAGTGTAAGATGCTGAGGTTGAGATGCTGATGCAATTGTGGCGGGTGGTTGTTGGGCGACGCAGATTGTTCTTGGGTGTTCGAGGTCGATGAGGAGACGGCAATACGACGATGCTGGGGTCGACTGGGGCGGGGCTTGACGGGGATGAATCCATTGTCAATGAAATGCTGATGCGAATGGGTTTGACGAATGGGCAGCGAGTGGTGAGTGGCGTTGTCCTCAATGAATGGGCAGGTGATGCGAGCAGCAGTCGGGCCGACAATTGCGCTTGCGAATGGCGAATGGGCTTGACGAATCGCGGATCTTGCGAACGGAAGAGAGCGGCTTCTTCAGGCGACGCCTTGCGACTAGAGCTTGAGGAAGAGATGGCAACCAGGGGTGAGCGATCTGCTTTTATAGGACGGCTGCGCATGGTGATGCATGCACAGTGGGGTTGCGAACTGGTTGGATCAAGAGAGCGAAAAACCTCAAGTCATTAAAGAGCACTCAGGGACTTAATGCAATCAAATTTACAGGTAGTAGAAATTTTTGTGCCGACGACTGTAAAACCAATTTTCACTGCCGGAAAAAAATGGGGTTTTTAGTCGCCGGCATGAAAATATCTACTACCTGTGAAATTCTTGCATTTACAGTTGACGTCGTCAATTGCGGTGGCGGGCACCACTTTGACGGGTCCTCATGGAGACAGAGTCTCCGCAGATGTCCACGCACAAAGGCTATCTGCAAAAGGAGGATGGATTTCCTACGTTGCTGGGACGTTTAGGAGTCATCGATTGAATTTAAGTGTTTTCCTCACAATAAAACTAAGAGGAAAGGGGAGGGGGGGGCTTACCTTTAGGTGTTTGCGAAGCGTTCTTTTTCCGGGGAACAAGGAGGATGGCACAATGATGGCAGGCTTGGTTGTGTATGAAGCCTAATCTTGCGGTGGAGGTCCAGGGCGTGGGTTTCAAAGGTTTTGAGAGGGTGAAGTAAAGTCGTCCGAAAGTTTGTGGCGCATAAAGAAGGTGGAACATTGAAACCACAGTTCAGGAGGAGTGAAGTTCAGAAAACAAATGAGCTGCTGAAGAAAAATTTTACTGTTGGGCGGAACACCAACAGTGACGTTGATGGCAAAGTTTCTTGATGTTGGTTTGAAAGGTGTGGTGTTTTTTATTTTTTTTTTTGGAAAGAAAAATTTTGAGATTACAGTCCAAAAGGAAGGCTTCACATTCCGTTTAAGGAGTGGAACCGGTGGTCGCCAGAATAACGGTTAAGTTCAATAGCGCAGGCACATGAGCTTCCCGTCAAAGGAGAGTACCGTTCCATCCCCATGGATGGAAGAAAGGAGGTGGGATTCCTTTCCTAGGGGCGTGTTGTGAAAGAGAATGCAAAGCATTTGGCACGCAAACGGCAGTCACGGCAAGGAAGTTGGCGGGTTTTGATGAGGGATAGTTTCCTCATTTCAGCCTTACATGGGAGGACGGATGAAGCATTATCGAATTGCCAAATCTGTCTGGCCACAAATTTATCGGAAGGCATGGCAACATTAGCATCAATCCAGGTTTTTTCTCTTTTAGAGAGCTGGAAGTGAGTGACGCCAAGTGATGGATTGGTTGAGTTCACATCAGTGGAAGGATGGTGAGTTGGAGAACGGGGTAGGTTTTGACGAGAGACGTTGAAAGATCCCAAGACGACAGTCTGGGTGGAAGCGTGAGATTTCAGAGCATAGAGTGGGCGAGTTTCAATTCAAGATTGGGAGGTTTGCTAGGCTGGTTGGTTTCTTGGACAGTGGTTGAGGTCGATGCAACTTGAAGGGAGAACGGGCTGAAAGTGTTTGGTAAGGCTGGATGAAAGAATGGGGAAAGTTTTCGAATTTGAGAGTCCGAAATTAGAGTTCTGGTGCAGAGTTTTGCATTGGAGGCTTGCAAGTTTAAAATGTTCAGTAAGAGTTGAGATTTCCAAACTAGCTTTGGAGAGTTTAGATTGTAGTCTGTTGACTCGGCGAGCAACAGGAGTGGCATTCGATTGTAAGTGTCGAATGCGGGCAGATCAATCAATGTCATGTTTCATGAGTAGATGACACAAAAACAGAGGCGTTTGCCAAGTCAGGTGATGGAATAAGAGTCCTTGGAGTGAAAAGTATCCTTGTCCAAGCCGAAGATTTCCTAAATGTTAACCCAAAGTGAAGGGCAAGGGAGCGGCCGTGAGGCGAGGCCCAGAAGTGGGAAGCAACCAAAAGTGCAGATTCCCCTGTCGCAAAAAGTGCAAAGGGTTAAGGGCCGACCATGAGCAAGAATTTTCAGACGAAGGCTTCCTGAGATGGAAGGAAGCCTTTGAGGTGAATGTAAAAAAGAAAAAAAAAGGCTTCATGGCTGAAGACTGTCCTTCGAGCGAAGGGTTGCAAATGAAGGCTTCATGAAGTTGCCGTAGTCCTTCGGGGCGAAGGGTCTATCAAGACGAAGGACGATCAGCGGGTGAGGGCAAAAGAACAAACTGAAGGTTTCAAGAAGGAGGAAGAAGGTGGCTAATTGAGCGAAAGGTGGAAGTGAAGGCTTCATGGCAGAAGAAAACCCAACACAAGTGACTGTCATCCAAGGGATGAAGGGTGAAGATAAGGCCTCTTGAGGTTGAAGGTAGCCTGCTGGGCGAATGGCCTTATTCCTGAAGGGTCACCAGATCGAAGGGTCTTCCACAGGTGAGGGGTAGAACGAAGGGTGCCAAGCAAGGCATGAAGTGGAAGGAGGCAGACCAATGGCGAAGGGTTTTGAGGGTGAAGAGGGAACAGCGAGCCGATGTTGACAAGTCAAAGGCGTGGAGGAAAGAGATGGCTGGCTATTGTAGTAACACCACTTATGGAGGTTCTGTGCTGGTGCATGCGCAGATGGGAGCGAGGCTGGGACGATCTAGAGAGTTTAAGATTCCGCCAAAGGGAACTGCATCCAGGAACTGAATGCAAGAAATTTATAGGTAGTAGACATTTTTGCCCCTGCAACTAAAAATTAATTTTGTGATACTGTGGATTTATCCTCTAATTAACCCATATTGCGCTATTACCATTGTGGATCAATGCTGCTACTAAGCAATGAACAGGCTTTTTATGGTAATTGGTAACACTTCCCTAGTCAATGGCTGCCAGTTGCCATCTGAACTAAAAACAAACAAACAAACGAAACTCTTTAACACCAATTAACTAAATTAACAGCCGCCAACCTTTTAAACACCATGTAATACAAGACAAATGCTGTTATAAATAAATAACATAAAAACAGCCTTTTGGAGACAGGTGTCATACATCTAACCAAATGGACTAGGCTAATCCTTTGAATAAATACTTAGGCTGTCCCTTTGTTTTCAGGCCTTCGTTCGCAAGATTGCGATTGGCTAAAGGTGTCGTAGGCTCGCGAACTTCGAAACAAAATTTATTCGAGCAAGTTGATGACGTTATACACTGATGGCAACATCACTTTGAGTAAACATCACTTTGGGTAAACTATGTAGGCCTATTGTTCGTTAGACGTTTTCAACGCCCTTTAGCTGTTTACAGGGATGGGTCGGTTTCATTTTTTGGCTTCGGTTCCAGATTTGGTTTTACATGTCCACAAAACCTCAGTTTTGGTTTTGGTTTTTGCCAGCCTTCACCCCACCTGATTTTTCTGAGCTTCCAATGCTCTTCAACTTTCACTTGCAGCAATGTCATTGACGATGAACCTGGGTGTGGCACCATTTCGTCTACTTTTTTTATAACTAGAGCTTTGCTGTCATTTATACGTAGAAAATGATAAGTATTTTTTAATTTAAAGCAACAAATCAATCTTAGATTTTTTGAACACCGTACGGAAATCGACACAAATTCCGAAACAGCTTCCATTTTGGTTTTCAGTAAAAATCAAAAATTGGTTTTGGTTACCATCCCAATCCTAGCCGCTTACACCTGAAAGGGTTAAAAGAGGCAATAGTGAGTGATTAACTACGGAGTCTCACATGAACGTTGCAACAGTCAAGAATAAAGTAGAAAATGGTGGTTATATGAGTTTGTGTTATTTACTTGTCTACCAATAGTTGGCCTTCATTGTCTACTGAAGGTGATTTTATTGATCTAAATGAATGGCAGCATATCGGCAACAATGAGGGAAATGTTACTTAAATAAATTCCCAATGTAAAAACTTGGACACCAATAAAGGTGCTGTTGGAGATTATGCGTGTACCTAACGTTTTTGTGTGTGGGGGAGAACCCAAGAACCAAAGCTAGGCTGCATCAATGGTTGCATCGATATTCTATAGCCTATATGCTCTGCAGCAGCAGAAAGTTACCATCACTGAGGGTACATGGACCTTCTCAAGTCGACTTGAGTTCACACATCGATGTGAGTTTCAGGGCGCTTTAAACTCAAGTCGACTTGAGAAGGTCCATATACAACCGTCAAAGCGACGTCACGTTGCCCTCACTCAATCCACCTATTCACATCGATGTGAGAACCTCCATGTAACCGCTAGCGCGTTAACTCAAGTCGCCCTAGCTTTCTCTGAGCTCGCTGATTGGCAGGAAAAATGATGCTTACGTCACTGGAGGGGGATGAACTTGGCGCTCAATTCCTCTTTCCGGCCAAGGGTCAACACGGTGAAGCTAACCCAAGCAAGGGCACCTCATGTGCTGTGGGCCGAAGACGAGACAGCGAGATGTTTGAACGCAATTTGTTAACTTTTCATGGTAGTTATTTGTTAAACACTTAAAGCCAAAATTGAAATTATTAGAAATTTGTGTGCTGTTGTCATCAAAACCCAGCCACTAAAACAGTACATAGACTGGGTTCTAATGAGTTTCAGTGTTTACAGTGTCATTGGTTTTATGCTGGTTAGTATTCATGGCTGCTGCCCGTTTTTTTATTGTAACTGAATGCAGGGGGAAAACCCGGAAGCCACATAAAGAAAAAGGTTTGGTATAAGGCTGATGGAAAAAATCCGTAAAAAAAAGCTGATGGAAAATAGCAAATGAAAAAAAAAAGGCCACCACTGTTATTTTGACGAAAACCTTTTTCGGGGGGGGTGTTTGGATAAGGGGTGGGAGGGGGGAAAGCAACACAATCCGGAACCAACCTATCCCAATTGAGGAGGAAACTCGTGTTTTCCTTTAATTATCCTAGGATACAAACTTAGGACTACCCCTTCCGTAAACTTCCCCATTAAGCATTTTGGAGGAAATTGTGGCTCGCGTTTCATTTAATTATTCCAAGAGTGATTAAGTTAACCTTCATCCAGCAGCATTCAGCTAATGAATGATGAATACACACATGGCCAGTCATTTAGTCAGTATTTTATGTAAATTTTCCACTAGATCTTTTTCGCGCTTTTTTCTCATTATCTTTTTTCTGCAGCTTTTTACTGCGTATTTTTTATCAGCTTTTTTTCTCTACCTTTTTACCTGTTTTTTTTTAAATCAGCTTTTACCAGGTTTTTTCCCCCATCTGGGCTCTATTTTTCGCGCACGAACTAATCATTGAACATGAGTCGCCCACCCCCTAAAAAAAAATTGTGTAATTTTATAATTCCCTAAATGGCACGTTTCGTGCCCTCCCCACCCACTATTGTTGAAGCCCATAATCCTACACTGTGTGTAGTCCTATAAGTTTACGTGTTGGCATCATGAGTGTCTGCAGAATTACGCACAAAGCTGCCGTTAAAAAAATGTCACAATCAGGGGCCGGGTGTATTGGCACTCACGTGGCGCATAACTTTCCTATTTTTACGTGCCATTATTAATTGTGCAAAAAAAAACTCAAAAAAGTTTTGTTTTTTTTTGGGGGGGGGGGGGGGGTGTTTAGGTGTCAGGAAAGAGAGGGCGAGCCCTAAACCTCAAGGAATGGAAAGGGCGCATTTGCCATTTAGGCTATAGGAATGAATGCTTGTTCTAATTTAATAATTTCAGGCTCGGTATGCATTTAAAATAAACTTTGTATTTTAACCCATAACCGCCTGAAAGAACTTTATACCCCTTTTTTTAGGGACTCGGGTCGGTTCTCGGATTCGAACCGGCATTCTCTTGGTTTGGAGCCGACGACGCTGACCACTGGGCTGTGACTGCCCGCTTTGCTCGGGGTCCCCGGGGACCCCTCACAAAGCGCGCGCTGGGACTTAGTTTTTCGCTGTTATACGTTGAGGGCGTACGTTCGTATCTAGGTGGTTATGGGTTAAGAAATGCTTTTTTTGTGTCATTGAATTCTGTTAGTTTTAAGGCTTTTTTATTTGTTGGAGAAATAAAATGGAGGCAGGGGGGAGCTAAATGGGTTCTAAAAAATGAATCGGGAAGAACAGCAAAGATTAATCACACAAAAAAATATCTATCCTTACCAATTCCAGGTTTCTACACTCCATAAAGTAGCCATACTTTATGGAGTGTAGAAACCTGGAATTGGTAAGGATAGATATTAGCAGCCCTGTTGTTTTTTTTTTCTCTTTTCATTTATGACTTGCCTTTACTCTTTATTTACAAAAAGGAAAACAAGTAGCCCTTCCTTGCGATACTGCATTCAAAAACGTCAGTCAGCTTATTATTACGAGCTGAATTAATTATCTTGTCTAAATTGTCCTAAATTCAAGTGTAACTTTCCTATACGTTAAACGAATCGTTGCTATTAAAGCGGCAGTGTTTGCAAGTATTAAAAAATCAATTGCAGCTCGCTGATCGAGGTTCATCTCGGCAGCGAGGAGCACACGACCGGATATTAGATTTCGTGGATTCCAGCTCTACTTCGCTCTCAAGGCGACTTAAGACAGGTGCCATGTACGCGTAGGATGGGTGGAGTCGCGGTAACTCTACGTCCATGCACCCACTCCTCGCTCAAAGCGACTTGAATTGAAGGCGACCGAGTTCAATGCGCATTGACTTCACATCGCTATAGCAAGTTCCATGTACCCCCAGTGCATTCTGCATTACGGACTATATAAAGAAAACCAGCTGGAGGTAAAGGTGTTGTTCTACTGAGAAAAGAAGAGGTTAGGATAGATATTTAACCTTGTGTATGCATTTAGCTTTACATGAGCGAAACTGCAAAGGAAGTCTTTTACATCACTTGAAAATTCACGTTTTTATTAGGCCTAATGGATGGAGATGTGTGTGAATGCATGGCTACCCATGAGAATTTGTGGGATTTTCACAAAACTGCATTGCATCTGTCCAACCTTCTCTTCTTCCCATTTAGATTAAAGTTCATTTACATTGTACTAGTCCATGTAGGCTCGTAGGTATAACTGTAATAAGTTCCTCAGGTGTGTTAAGACTCGCCAAAGTAGCCCGACATAGCCCTACTTCTCACTTGGTCCTTTCAGCCAGGAACTCTAATTTGGGATTAGTGTCATTTAATTTCACTGATTTATGAGACAAGGAAAAAGCAAGTGAAATCTTGTAGTAGGTCCAGTAGGCCCACCACGTATCCCTGAATGGGAGAGGTTTTGGAGCGCCCACCAAAAATAATTGCCTCTCCCAGGCTATCTGAACAAACCTGTGCAAAACTTTCCAAGCTTTTTGAAGGTTTTCTTATAGATTTCAATAATTTTTTCCAGACTAGCCTAAGTTGCTATTTTTCATACCGACCCCGAAATGCTATCCCTTCTTCCAAACTTTCTTAGGGCAAATGTATATGTGTACAAGCAGCCATCAATCAGTTGGATGTAATTTTTTTCTTTTTTTTTTTATCCATCAAAATGGATTCGAACTTGATTTGGATGCAACGTCACATGAGCATTCCATCAAATAGATTTTCCAAAAATTCAAATGGGTGAATGTGTCAGCTCTGAGGCTGAGATTTGCGTCTGATAATGGAGAGTTAGGTACCGTAGTTGTAGCCTAGGCTAGTTCTGGAAATCAACCAACAACAAAAAATCTCTTAAGTGTCTAACCTACTAACAACAGTTATGCCAGATGCGCCTGGACGAATAAAACAGAAAATTACAACTGGATGCATTTGAACTCTGGCATGCAAAGTTGAAAGATAACAAGATTTAGGCTATCAAGCTTCTCAAAGTTCAAGACAGCAATGATTGTAGTAGTCGCAAGGAATGCAGGCACACCCAGCCGAATAACCTATGTTATTTTTTGTGGTCGATTTTGCAATCTAAATAAATCCCGATAATTGCAAATTAAATGGTTCTTTGGTCGTTTTGATTTTGTTCATTCTGTAATTTTTGTAATCCCCAGTATTCATGCAGAAAAAAAAACTGTTGTATGTATAGCCTTTGACTGAACAAACGCCGCAAACCGTTAAGTCTCTAGGAACGGTTTCCAGGATATCGCTACTTTAGTGTTGTCAATCTTTGTTCGTATCGCCTTTTTTGGCAAGTAGAATAAAAATTCAAGTTGCCACCTTTTGATTTTCATTCGCCAAATAACGAGTGGCGAATGACATCTGAGAGTGTCGTGGGTCATAGCAATAACTACGATCAGTTTAGCTTTTGTGGACATGCGCGTTTGCAGTTGTTTTCCATGGAAAATTTGGAAACAATTGGCTGACAACTTATGGGTGGTGAGAATATGTCTGTGAAACAACAAACTAACTTAGCAAGCCATGGGGGTTAAATGTTATCCCAAAAGTAAATATAAAGTTAAAAAAGGAAATAGTTGGCTAATGTTATCCCTGAGAAGAGAGTTAAATTTGCTAGGAAATCCCTAGATCTTTTTCATGCCAGCAATGAACAAGTACCATTTGCATACAATTTTTCCTTAATTTATGCAATTTTTGACGTCATTCCTGATTAGTTGCGGTTCTGCTATATGTTTAGCCGCAGAGACTGTGGGGCGAGACAAGTAATTTGGACAAAAATTATTCGGTGAACAATTATTTTGTGTCTTCGCCGAATAATTTTTTATTCCAATTAGGCTATGTGCTGCTGCCATGCTTGCATGTGGCAACGTAGCCTATGGTCAGCACGGCCATTTCACATGCAAGAGGTCCCGGGTTCGATCCCGACCTCAGCCATCCCTAACATTTTCCCTAAGTTGGCAACAATCGTCCAAGATTGTTTACTTTCAACAATCTCATGCCTATTGTGGCCTATTGTGCTCATGTCTAATGTGGCAGGTGAAAGATCGTAGGAACTTCTGAATGGAATTCAGGGCTAGAAATACGGCAAAAAAATTGCGTAGCAACAACTGCGATGCGAAGTCAAAAATGCGTAGCAATATACCAAAGTTGATTAGCATTTAAAAAAAATTACTTTATTTTGTTTTTTCTTTAAAGGTCATTTTTAAAAATCCTTGTTAAAATCTATTTTTTTTCCATATCTTTGTTAAATATGAAAGTTAACGCTTAAGCACCCCACCATCAACGCAGTTAAATACAGGGATAGACAGATATTAAAATCGGTATCGGATTTAAAGATATTATCGGCTATTTTTTGTTTATCGGTATTGGATCTGTATCGGTATTTATTTACTGATACGACCAACTTACGTGCGCGAGGGCTACTCAGCCAAGCTTGAGAGAAACCTTTCCTGCAGAGCATCGCTTGTATCCCATGAAGTCATCTGCACAGCCGCTTAGTGAATTCAACGCACGCGCATTGTCAATCCAGGGTGACTTCTTGCGATTAGGCCTATCTGCAGTGTCTTATCGTCGAAGGTACACCTCCGGATCTGACACCACTGGTAAAAAAAAAATCTAAATTTACGTTTTCTTGCATACAATTTAAGAATGATGAAATATGAGTTTGACTTTCTGACCCACCGACTTTTTTTAAAATCGGTATCAGTGTATCGGTATCTGTATCGGATCGGACTGGGGCGAAAAACACCGGTATCGGATCGGTATTTTTGTTTATCGGTCGATCCCTAGCTAAATAAATTAATAATACTTTCGCACTTACTGAGAAAGTGTTCTATAAAGTTGACAAATTTGCTATTTCTCTAAACAAGCATTTTTTGAAGACCAGAAGATTCGTGTTAATTCCTTTAAAATTCCCACGATTTCAAGAAGGTTGCATGCTTGTGTGCATGTCAGACCGCACATTCTTGCTTAAGTCACCATTTTTTTTATCGCAGCGCCTTGCGCTCCATCGATGAATGCACCCGTTTAGTTCCTATGTCCACATACCAAGCATTCACATTTCTCAGGCAAAGCACAAAACATGATTGTGACCAAATTTCCAAAAATTCAAAATTCCAACCACATTCCATTTGGATCCATAGATTTTTTTCGAAAAGTCAACAATGGCTGTGCCATACTGCTCGTTTCTGACCACAGCCAGACTAGGGTCGAGGTTGAGCTGCAGTAGGGAGAGGGGAATGCGCAAGTTGTCAACAATCGTTCAAGATTGTTTACTTTCAACAGGTGAGGATTCTACTTTTTACTGGGGCAATGCAGAGGAAAGAGGAAAAAATGAGCCCTGGAATTACCTAGCAAATTGTCCCCCTCTCCTTCTGGCACCATGGCTTCGGCAAGTAGCGCGGCAAACCTACAGCTGCCGCGCTCGCTGTGGCTAATTACAAATTCTTTTCAATTAGGAATGACTCTTTTTAACTTCCTCAATGGTAAATTTGTAAAGAATATTTTGATAGTAATTGAATATTTTATTTGATAACTAGGCTAGAGTTAGCGCAGTAACTAGTAATGAAGGCAATTAAAAATACTGTCGCAAGGTAGAGCTCCTCCCGTGCTGCCCTCCTTGCTGGGACTACTGTCCGTTGTGAGTGAGCCCCGTTACTAGCATCTGGGCTTAGAGGTGGGCGCGGGTCGGTTCCAAAAAAAATAATTACTGCGGTTTGCGGGTAGCTGCGATTCTTAAAAATAAAATTACGTGTGGTTTCGGGTAAACCGCGGATGAGCCGCAGCTAAAATGAATAACCGCTGATAACCGCGTGTTATAAAAAATGTGAAACTATATCGTGGCTATCATTTGGTTTTTTTCGTTGATTCCCTTTATGCTGGGTGAACGCAAGGCCTATTGACGTAGAAAATGCAAGACCCGAAACCGAAGCTTCAGTGCGCCGTCAATAGCAAATCATTCCATAAATGCAAACAGCAAATGCACGCTTGAGGAGGAGGAGGAAGGGACGCACGTTGTCAAGATTTTTTTAATCTTATTTTTGACTAAATAAAAAACAATACTTTGAAGAACAAAAAATAATAATCAACTCTAAGAACGGCGTTTGTTGAATCGTAATAATGTCTTCGTGTGGCTGTCTTAGGTTGCTAACATTTTTTTTCCCGTAATCAATGTCTTTATTTTTATTTAGCGGTTAACCGCGTTCAGATCGGGTCGGGTTTTATCATAGCACACATTTGCGGTTTCGGGGCGGTTCGGTTTTCAGTTCAGACGTTGCGGTTCCGTGCGGGTCGGTTCCAGTTTCTGTAAATGCGGTCAATTTCGGTTCCCAAAAACTGGACCCGCGCCCACCTCTATCTGGGCTGATGCAGGAGGACGTGCAATCTTCCGTCCGCCAGACTGGAAATGTAGCCTAACTGAGGCGGGTTAGTGCAGAATAAACCAGATGAGTAATTGTAAGCTCAAGTCGGACTGAGATTATCCGTGGCCAGAGTTCCCAAACATGTGGTGCCCGAACAGGGATTGGAACACAAGACTCCTGACATTACCACAAACCATATGTCAATTTCGGCAAAAACAAATTTCGTAAAAAATGAACACTAAACTGCTTTAACTTAAGTGCAGCAACTTCTGCTACTGGGTCGACATGCACATATGTTCTTGTGTGTCCTTGCGGTTTCTGAATTTTTAAAAAAGTTTGCCGGTACCAGTATCAAGAAACGCCGCTGGCCTCAGTACTTTACGGTATACTTTAATTGTGGAGACATATTACCCAGTCGTTCTATATTTTTAAAAGGGCAAAAATATAAACTACAGTTGTTCCTCAGCATACGGCGGATTCAACTCGGCTCAAACAGTCAGCATTATTGAAGCAATAGTGTTTGTTAGAGCACATATCCGTTCTTATTGTCGGCCGCTCGCCCTCTTGCTGATTGTTCGGTTGTTCAATCTTGATCTCTCATTAATTGGAATTAAAAAAAAAAAAAAAAAAGACTATTGAATTTAAGGAAAACAAAAAATATTGATTAAAACAAATTCATTGTATTTTTTTTTTGGCAAGTTTCACACGTTTGTCTGTTTAGCTTGTATCAATGGGGGGGAGGGAGGGGGGGCTAATTCTTTATTGTATTTTAGTACCTTTTTTTGCTGGTCTGTAGTTGGTATTTGGTACCGTGACACTTTCGCGCGTTTTTTTTCCCCGCGGAAAAATGATTGTCATGAAAATTTTTCTTAGGAATTTGTGTTGCCTTACCCCCTCTGTTAGGCTTTATCCTGAAAATTCGTTTGGCTAATGAAGGGATGGGGAGGTACAGTGTGACATCGGCAAAAATGGGCTTTTCTATCCACTGACCAGCGATGACAACTTAGAGAATCCTCGAGTCACGCTGGTCGGAAACATCGAGAACGTAAACAAACGTGGCCTTGGCCAGACCTAACTAATCGATCGCCATGCCAACCAGCAAGGAGGCCAGCCATCTTGATTTCCAGCAAAACAACCAACATTTTTCGTTAACGTCAACATTTACAAAATCCTTCTCAATTTTCGGAACTTTGAAAAAAGGCGTCTGAAAACTGTGAAGAAATGGTTTTATAATTGGGCATTGCATGACATTCTGCTAGAACGATTAAACATTAACGAGAATGTGAGCTTCCATAGGGGTCCAATGAATGCTTACCTACGGGGTGCACAATCGGCCGAAAAGGACTTGACGATTTGCTTTCCGCGTCTGACGAAACAATCGGGCCAACTTGCACGGCACGACGACTCCTCAAAAATTCTCTGGATTTATAACATCGAAGCTGACTAACAGTAAATCTTGTTGGCGTTGCGAGAAGCTTGATTTCGTCCAGCTCGGTTTGTTGTGATCTCCCAGATCGATTCGCCTTGTCACATGACAATCAGATGTCAATCAAAACCAAGCAGCCAATGAGCGAGTTGCTGGGAATCTTACGCCCCGCCTCTGCAGATGGTAAGTTGGGAGAACTTAGACTGTTATTTTCAAAGCTGGCTGGAAAATTACATTTCGTGGTTATTGTAACTTGCAATCCCCAACCGATAGATTAACTGTACGTGGAAAAACGTTCGGAGGTATTTTGTTTTTTATCTTAACGGAGATTAAAGCTAAGTGAGGCCAGCATGTTTCTTATTATTTTCATGATCTCCTCTTTCCGGAACCTGTTGCCATGCAGTTGCGTCGAGTGACGTCATGGATTGCATCATGTGTGTGCAGCAGGTCGCAAGATGTCAAGGTCACCTTCAGACGATCGGAGGGAATGTCCCCTTCTAAATTTTCACCCGCTTTGACTCAATTCGGAAGTAGCCTAGATAACGAATCTTGAAAATTAGGTCGTCTTTTTTATTTTTTTACCTTTTTTTTGGAAAAGGCACCGAATAAATGCTTTAAATTAGTAGCGACTGTATCTATCTAGTCATGGGGCTTCCTTTTGTACAACAGTTTCCGTGTGTTTTGGATCTGTACGATGAAAAATGGCCCCTTGGACTCGAGAATTGTACGATGTTTGTGGAACAAGGCTACAAAACAATTACTCGGAAACGATTATTAAAATTGAAACTGAAATAATAATAAGGAACGTTATAACAATATCAAATAAAATTTTAAATCGCCAAGTAGAAATAAGTTAAAACAGTTGAAAAGTAGGTCAGTAAGTACTATAAAGAATTTAAAGGTGTTTGTACTATAAATTCTTGGTACTAAGTTGGCAAAAGATTTTCAAGTGAAACTAATTATTGAGGGAAAAAAAAGATATTAAGGGAAGAGGAAGGGCTTTCCACCAATGCCATGAAGTATTGGGTCCACGACAATTCGGTACCAAATTGACAGGTAGTATGACAAATCGGCCCCGTTTAAAATACAATCCGTACGAAAATTTGGCGCGCAAAAAAAAAAAACTAGCCAGCTGAGTGGCTAAGTGAATTTATTTTTAGTAAGTTGAACTCAATTAAGTACTATAAAATCTTTTTCACTTTGTTATCGCTTGCACACGGTCAGCCTATGTGCAGTCAGAACTGTAGGGGGCTGGGAGCAAGCATCGCGCCCGAACTTAAAGCATCCAAAGTTTCCCAATGAGAACGAAGGGAAACTCGCTGCCGAAAACCAGAAATATGAAGAGTGAAACTCTGGGTGCAGTTAATCGATATATCACCAAAATGTCGCCAACATTCTAAAGATTATGATAACATAACTTAAAAAAACATAACGAAAAAATGATTAGCAACTTTTAAAGAATCATTTATTTAAAAAAATACAATACAAAAAGTTTACTTTATTTGAAACAAGAGCCATTTTTGTTTCACTCTTACTTTGCTATACGCACGGATGCTAAGTAGAGAATATGGCATCCAATGCACGTTCAGACTATTCTGATCCGTGTCTGAAATGAAAGCACCACCAATTAAATACCGAAGGTGTGGTAGGACCAATGATTTCCCAGAATGCATGTGCGACGCTTAGCCTGCCTATAAAGTAGGAGGGAGTAGCATCTCCATTTCAGCCAACACGATCATGACCACGCTACTATGTTGTCTCGTGTAATACAGTTGCGTCGCTAAACTGCGATACATTATTTAATTTTGCATCGCTAAAGTTTAAATTTGTGGTGCAAATTGCGATGCGATACCGCTCATTTCGAGCCCTGATGCTTGAAGAATGTTTGCAACTGATGAAGCGTGCCTCTTCATTCCAGGAGGACTCTTTTAACTAGGGCCTACAGGCAATGATGAACATGATCCTTAGGTGTTGTGATGCCTATCTTGAATTCGTGTCTGGGATTCCTGTGGATGTTGTGGTTCATTTACGCCTACTCCCCATGCACTCATCGTCTACTAGTCTCTTGAACAACAGCTTCTGTCTTTGGCCCTTGACTTCCGAGATAAAGATAAAGTCCAGTGGTCTCGACGCCTGCAGCTCAAGATCTTCCTCCTGGTAAACCGAACATTTCATCAACCAAACATTTTATTTCATGTACTCCCCCCCCCCCCCTACCAAGTGTGCCAGGAAAAGAGGGGGTGAGGCAGGCACCTTTAAGTGGACAAATTGAAGAGGCAATGAGCAGTCCCAGCTGCAGTGTCACCTCATACGTAGGGGCAAGGGTTGTAAGCAAAGTCGTGGATCTCTCCGTCCTCGATCCCGACTTTTTCGAAAACATTCCTGCTCCCACTCACAGACAGGTTTGGAGCAATCTTCGGCACTACGTTCCTGCTTGAAAGTCAATATAGTGGGATGATGTTCTTTTCATCATGTTTAACCCTACAACGGCCAATGGGTGGTCCAATGGACCTCAAAAATGTAAAATACCACAGCCACCTGGTTGATTTTAGTTTTTGTTGCCTAAATGTAAACATTCATTATCCGTCTTATTTTAGTATATCCTTCCTAATGGAGCTCTCAACCATTTAGTGAAACTTGTTGGCTCCCTTCTGCACATGTGCGGGGCACATGCCTCTATATAAGCATCCGAAGCTGACTGTTAGTCATCTGCCTTTCTCTCAGTGGTAACCTTGGGGACCGAGAGGGGAGGCCGGGCGGTTAGAGGTAATGTATCTTTCGTTTAGGCAACAAAAACCAAAATCAACCAGGTGGCCCTGGTATTTTACGTTTTTATTGCACACGAAAACATACATTATCTACCATCATGCGTGCTACGAGCCGGCGACCCCAGAGTTCAAACCCCTGTGAACGGAGCGCCATCCATCAGAAGTGACCCGACGAAGCCAATGAATGAGTCGACAGCCAAAGTAGACTGGACGGGGATGGCTTGAAAGTCAGACGTGCAACACAGCAAGACATGGGGACCGAAGGCGGATCGGTGGAGAGTCGCAGGATCGGAGGATCAGTGAGACAGCGGCTCATAAGTAAGACGGTGGCTCATAACTGAAACGGTGAAGGTGGAGACAAGGAAGAGACTCAATCTGATGAAGACAGCGAGGACCGGAGACGCTCCTATGATGGTCTGTGGGAACGTGGTTACGGCTTGTCGCGACGAAAAAGGAATATATAGGTCACAAACTGAACGGATGGGGATCGTGTTCTGGGCCTGAGACATGAAAGAGAGATATTAAAAAAATGACTGTTCCATGACCACAATGTGGATGAGACTAGACGGGTCTAAGACATGGTTGCAGGACTGGGAGGGTCTAAGACGTGGCTGGTAGTACAACGGATCAGAAGTGTGAGAAGACTGGAGTTGTGGAATATAAATCCGAGGACAGTCTAGCTGAATGAAACGGACGATGCTGGAACTAGAAGGGGTGGAGGTGCCAAAACAGCTGGTGCGTCCAACGATCGGCATAGAGCACACAGAATGTAAGCTTGAGAAACGTGAAAGGGAACAAGGAATCGTAAGAGTGGGGATGTACAATATTTTTGACTCGTGAATAGGCTGGAAGTACAACAAGCGAGTTTCCCACAAGAGGACAAGGTAGTTCGTCGAGGCGTTGCCTTGTTGCTGCTTGAGGGGTTCGAGTGAAGAGTTATGCTTTTGAATTTGAAAAAAACAAGATGCTTTTGAATTTGAAAAAAACAAGACGGGCAATGGTGTGGTGACAGTTACTCGAAGTGACCACTGTAGGAGGTCGAAACCGAATTAAAATTACTCAGGAAGCACTCGGGACCCGAAGTCAACACCCTCTGCTAACAACGGCAAGTAGAGCAAGGCAATTGGCAAGTGGAGGCATCCGGCAATGAACGATCCCAGGACGTTCTGGAATGAAAGAGGCGGTGTCATCAAGTGCCACCTACTATAGGCGCGGAGATTGTGAAGGTCCTTGGATTAAGAAGCTGCGGACCATGATGTCATAACATGAGAAGCAGTTGTCGGGGATCGAGCGTTGAAGATGTTAGGTTTAGTAAAGGACTGATGGAGACCCAAGCTGAAATCGGGGTGAGGGGCTCAACACGAGACGCTTGGGAAGAAAACATTGCAGAGGCAGAATACCCGGAAATGGAGAGGTCAGTTCGAGCGGATCGAGGCTTGGAAAATGATGAAGCATGCGGAGATCAAGACTGGATTGGTGAAGGACCGTGAGATCGCTGAGATTGGATTTAGCACAGTACTAAGTATGCCATGGTGGTGCAGGAGGCTTCGGATTGTCTAGTTCAGTTATATGGGAATCAGGCTGTTGCTAGAATGGAAGAATCATTAATGTCCAAGTGGACTAAGCCATACTGGTGTCATTGTAGTTTACGACGGATGGCAGTACGGGAAGCTGCTGAGGACAGAAGGCCCGGCGAAGCGGGTGGACCGGCTGGTGACACACGAATTGTAGGGACAGGGGAGAGTGGTAGTGGAGGTAGAGGGACAGACGTGTCACTGAAAGGAAGTGACCTGGCCGATTGGGTAACTGGATCGGTGCTAAGTGCCGTAACCGGTGAAAGCGAGAATTGTGCAAGTGCGCCTGGCTTCAGCAACGATGGGGCTCTTGACCCAAGCGTGGCGTGCCAGTAGCGATGCAGGTGCTCGTCGCGTAGCTCAAAGAGGGAGGCCATGAACTTGTGTCTGGAATGACAAAGGGATTGATATGATCGTGAAGAACTCGGAGGTAGTTCTTCTTGGGACAGAAGAAAAAATGAGGACAGTTGATTGTCAGAAGGCAAAGTCTTCATGAAAGAATCGGAGGATCGATACAATACTAGGTAAGACGGGATTGCTCGGGGAACACAGATCGGCCCAAGTGATGACGAAGAGTTGGTTGAATAAACCGACGACAGGTGACTATTGTCAAAGTAGATCATGGATCAGTAGAGACCACGCGTCATAGCCAGGAATTAGGTCATGCTTCTGGTGCAGTGGACCGAAGGAGAAAAACAATGTGGCAGACCCGACCTGTAGCTACTGTCGAAGCAGGTGGTAGGAGAGTGAAGGCCGGCTCAGGCGATGAGGTAGAGCTGAATACGAAAATCATCATTGACGAGGTGTACCTGTTCAGTGAAAGAAGGCTTGGGGACAAGGAATAGGGAACAGGGGACAACGAACAAGGTTCCAGGAGACAAGGCGGTAGACGTAAGTGGTAGATCTGAGCTTGCGGGACGCTGGTTGAAGCGGTGATGAAGCGGCCAGCATTCAAGTCGTGGTGTAGAAATGAGCTGGTTGTAGTAAGCATAAGAGGCTTGGTGTTTTGCTGCAGCGAGCTGGTTGACCAAATCCTTCTTGAATCTGTGCTGCGGAAGCCCCCCCCCCCCCTCCCTGTCCTTTGACAGGGTGATATAGTCAAAGGCAGGTTGCTGAATGAATTGATGGTTGAGGGGACCAGGAGACCAGTGTCTTGTTTAGGGTGAGAGGATCGGAAACATATGTTCATCCAGATTGTATAGTCAAAGGAAGAGTCAATGAATATCGGAACTGTTTGGCCACTGGTGTTAGTAAGAGGAGTTAATGGATGTACCAACGAGAGCTGGTTGTTATGGTCCTACGGGAGGCTGGCCCAGGGGCTAGCAACCCATCCCCTCTGTCTGTGGTACGAAGGCCGCATTCAAGGAGAGTCATAGGGGAAAACGACGGTCGACAGGATTAATGTTGTTGTTTTGTTGAAGCCAAAAAGACTCGACGTATGCGACTGCAGAAAGAATTGCGGCCTGACCTCAGGTTTGGTTCGTGTTGGCCAGTGTATTGTGTGTATGGGTCATCCTGACACTCAAGTGATCGTAGTTACTCGCAGGTGTAACGCAATGGTTGATCAGACGAGCCCCTTCGAGTCCAAACAAAGGCCAGCGAAGCCAGGTCTGGGGGAAGGGAAAACGAAGTGGTGTCTTCGGAGCAGTCCACAGGAGAAAGCACACGTTGTGTCAGAGAGTCGTTGCAAAAGGGACCAGCGGCTCGACTGGAATGGGTGCAAGCAATTAGGCTCACGATCTGATGGCCAGGGGCCAAGGGCCGATGGACCAGTCCTATCCTGAAATAAAATGACGAATCAGGGGGCTCATAACGCAGTCCGGGGCTTACACGGCATACTTCTTGAAAGGAGATTGGCCAGATGTTATAGTTGTAAAATCCTGAGTGCTCAAGGGGTCCGTCACCTGCAGCACAAGGGATCGAGCAAGAGGCTCGCATAGAAAAAAGCACCGGGTCCGGCCTCGGGCCTTGGCCCGAACTTCAAGCCTTGGTTGTCTGTGAAGAATAGAAGTTGTACTGGTGCTCGGGCGTCCAAGCACAACGGTTGTCCCAGACAATATCGGATAGTGGAAGCATTCAGAAGAGAGGTGGACAGGAAGCTGTAGTCCATAGAAAGCCTAGAGTCCGGCCTTGGTCCTTGATCTGCGATTCATCAGCCCTGGGCACATGGGCGCACTCGTAGTGGTGAAAACAGCAGTGTCGTCAAGGAGGTAGGCGGGCAGCAGGACGCGGTCTGCAAAAATAGCTCGGGCGTTGGGACCCGAGCCCCGGGCGTCAAGGTGCAAGGGCGAACATCCGCTGCAGGGCTAACAAATGACGTGAACAGTAGCTTCTTTTAAAAAGTAAGGCGGACAGCGGTCCACCAAAGGTTCCGGACCCGGGCATGGGCATACATCCGAAGTAGGAATTATAGCTGATGTAGACAACAGTTTGTTCTAGAAAGCAGGCGGACAGCAGGTTGCAGTCTTCAAAAGGCTCCGGGCTGGACGGTGGGGCCCGGGTCCCGAACCCCAGGCGTCCAAGGACAAGTAGGAAAGAAATTTCGGTTAAAGGGGATTGGGCCAATAGCCCAAGCAAAGGTCCTTTTCGGGGACCGACGTACGCACAGCTGACGCAATAGCAGCGCCAACAAGACGGTAGGCGGACAGCAGGCTGCAATCCACAAAAGGCTCCGGGCCAGGCGTTCCGAGCCCGGGCGTCGGAAGACAGTAGAACCGAAAATTCGGTTCAAAACGGGGTCAGGCTAAGAGCCCAAACGAAGAGGACCGGTGTACTGACATTAAAGACGGTCCATTGATAGCTTGCAGAAATGGTTGAGGACAGCCGAGAAAGCAACCACATGCGGTGGTGCCCTAGGAAGAAAGATGACTAACGGTCCGCTTGGGACGCTTAAATAGAGGCATGCGCCCCACACATGCACAGAAGGAGCTACAAGCCCGGCAGGGAAGCCGACACGCGACACGTTTCGCTAGGAGTTGAAAGCTCCATCAGGAAGGGAATGCTAAAATAAGACAGGTAATCTTTATTTTCGTTTGCAATAAAACTTGTTTTTTTTCCATATATAAAATCATTATTTTGTGCCACAAACCCCTCCTTCCATGTATTTGTTACAAATGATGTGTAAAAACATTGTGTAGAGCGATATGAAAATATATTCATGCATTTCTGTATTTTAATGCATATGGTCGACTGGACCATGCCTTGGCCAACTGTGGACCGTGTGTTTCCTTTATGGCCAACGTTTGGTTCACTGGACCATGCTACACAACCATTGCGACAGGACTTTAGAAGCCAGCAGAATTTCCTGAAAACTGAAAAAAGTGGAATGTTTTCATGTGATACCCAATGAACTGCACAAAAAAAATGCACCACCTGAAGATCTTGTTATTTGTTCTGTATTTATGCATGAAATTTTTTCATAAAACATTTTTGTAGTAGAAGAGCGAAGGTTAGAACAGTTTCTGGATTCAAATTTTCACTGATGAGCTGACTGCTATGTCCAATTTATTAAACAAATCTCTAAAACACACTGTCACCAAATGCTCCGGAGCAACAAGCAGGATAAGCAACGAAAGGTCGATGCAATGTTTGCATTACTGTAGTAACATAGCTACGACTGGGAAGGTGAAAAGTGAACTACCGCAGAAATGTTTCCAATTACCATAACAAAATGATCTGTACTCTTTGCAGCGATGATGAGGATATTGTTCATTAGTCAAAACATTGACATCAATTTTCATTCCTAGTCTTCAAAAAGCATGTCAAGTACTTTTTACATCGTATTGTTACTGCTTAGTGTTAACCAAAGTACGTAAAATAAAACATAAAACCTCTTTTTGAAACTTGTTCGTTGTTGCTTATTTGTTCCTAAGGCCTTTAAAAACAAATTTGGTTCTCAGGCCCCGCCCGCACCGATTCTTTTCACGGGAAATAGAAACGACAGTTAGGCTACAGATGAAAATGGTCCATAGTGAGAAATGAAAATATAAAATTACTTTTTCTTGTTGGTAAATAATTTTATGGGCACATGGTAAGCAAAATTATGAAGCAGTGTTCTTTATTTTACACAAAATAAAATGGAATTCCCCAAAATATAAGGAAAGATAGGGCCGAAAAATAACAAAATTCCGCCGTCTGCACAGATTTCTTAAGAAAAAGGCCCGAGAACCAACTTTCTTTTTTTTTAAATCCCCATCAATGGTGTGAACTGCAAATAGCAAATAAATGTATAAATACGGAGTCGTTCATTTTCGGACCGAAAAAGGGCTTGGCCATAATAGGGTTAACAGCTCGAAAAACATCGCTGCAATTCATACTGTGAAAAGATCGATCTGTTATAAAAACACTACGAAATTCGCTAAAATTCACAACACGGACTCACTCTCAGTCCAAATTTTCGATACCACCCAGATATCTTCGTCAGGTATCGAGGATTTTTCTGCTTTCTACTTCAACTTCAAAAGTGCAAAAGTGTGCAAAGCAGACGACGAAGTAAACAACTATGTAGTTTAAGTAGAAAGCAGAAAAATCCTCGAGACCTGGCGAAGATATCTGGTGGTATCAAAAATTTGGACTGAGAGTGAGTCCGTGTTGTGAATTTTACGGTTAACAGCGATATTTATTATGTAAGTAATTACTGGTACCATAAGTGCATAGATTATTTGGGTGAGTTCTTGTCTCTGGTAATAAAGTGAGCCAATCAGCGAGCGACCAGCAAATTTCAAACTTTGTAATTAGAACTGGTGGCGCCCTCCAGACGCAAACTGATTTGCACCCCTAACATGTCAATAGAGACGGGTTCTACGGACCTAAACTCGTCCAAACAATCTATCCACTCATGCTGGTATTAAGTAAAAATTAGTTGTGACTTTCAACATACTTTTGATAAGTGATCTCAATTTACACAGACGTATTTGAAAAAAAAAAAATGCCTGGTTGTTTTTGAAACTGGTTTGGTCCGATCCAAGATTTTCTTTGCACAGCCGAATCTACTGGCTAGTACCATATAAAACAATGAGAGATAGAGAAGTGCAAAAACACTGCATTTAAAATGTTTCGAAAATAAAATTTATTTTTAGTTTTTGCATGGTTATGCAACAGATACGGAAGAATAAAAAATATACAATGTTTATTGTATCATGTACTGACACAATAATAGCATAACAGATCTTGATCCATATCATTACAAACTATTCATCTTTTGAAGGCCAGAGTGACTCCATCTCCTATAACTAACATGCAAATGTCAATTCTTGTGTCAGACTTGAGTTTAGTGTTAAGTTCTTTAATCTCTTTGGTCCCAGGGCGAGATGGCCTTCCCGCTAGAACTGAATTCGACCAGAAAACCTAAAGGAACACATACAATCAGTTTCACTAAGGTCATTCAAGTTAATGTCAATTTGTTTGAACTTTATCTGCAAATTAGGTTTATCTACGAGGCGTACCACGCAGCAAAAAATGGAACCAAATTATGACGATCATGACAGAATCTTATACTTGGCTTCAATTGATTTGTTCGATTGACTTGACTTCATGACCTAGTAATTATGTTATTTTATTTATTTATTTTAAGCTTCACCCAGCCATTAAAACTACGCAGACGCTAGGATGATCTCTGTCGCCAGGTTAACTGAAAGTTGTGCTCATAATGCCCCAAAAGATTTTTTTTTTTACGAGTTTACCGTTTAGTATTAAATGTTAATTTTTTTACAGCAGGACCGCACTTAGGTTCCAGGACAGTTTGCAATTTTTTTTTATTGCAATTTTTTTATCATTAGATGTCAGGGGAACATTCACTTTTTCATCTAGGAAGCCTAGTTTTTTTTAAGTGAATTGTGTGTCACCCTGGTAATTGAAGCTCACACAGTTCTTGTTGCTGTCTGCTAATGAGTCCTGAAATATTACTGTATATGTTGTCTTTTTGTAGCTTAAAGGTGTAGCTAACCAACGGTAAGCAGCATCAGCCACGATTGCAACTCCTAGCAGATTTCGATGGCCAAGACAGTGGATCGCTAGTAACTGTCCAATACAAAACCTCTCATTCATATTACGGCTAAGTACACATTTAAATATTTTGGTTATTAAAAAGTACGCACATTATCAATAGCGATAAGTCCTCCTTTGCGTATAAGTTGAAGACACTTTTCGTAATAGGTGTCATAGCCTTGTTTGTCGGCGTCAATGAAGGCCATGTCGAAAGTTCCTGCTAATCCTTGCTCCAGCAATTGATCTGAAAAATATGTAACAGTACAAGTTTTCAACAAAACAGGTTACCAATCTCAATGGTATCTGTTCAAGCTAAAGTAGATACAATGACTTGCCTAAAGTCTTTGCTGCAGCTTGAATTCGAAGGTCGATTTTGTGTTCAACCCCTGCCTGTAATACAAACAAATGACTGTTGGCCCTGTGTCGACAAATTCAGTAATCTGTAAAAAAGTAGAATTTACCTCCCTCCAATATTTGCGGCCGATTTCTGGATACTCTTCATTCACATCACAAGCAACAATTTTTCCATCATCTGGTAGGGCTAGAGCAAATCCTAGCGTGGAGAATCCTGTATAGACGCCTGTTAAGAGAGTAACAATTTTGTAAAGTAAGTTTCAGCGTAACTGTTATTCACCAAACTCTCAGTTGACTCTTTTAGCTGTAATATTCAATTTTTAACATCACCGCATTTTGTACATCAATTAAAATTAGGGCATTAGATAAATTTTTTCTTGATTCGACCCTTCTTTTAAATAGTAATTATGTAAACAAATTCACTGGAAAGAAAATTTGTTTTATACAAGGTGTACGGCTGTACCAGTACCAGTACAGCCGTAACAGGGTGGTCCACAAAAATTTGTGAAACTCACATTTTTCAGAATCCAACTTTTTTTTACAAATAGGCTAATAAATAAATACAAAATTTTCCACAATGTGTGGAAGGTTTCCAGAAGGGTTGTGAGACACTAATACCGTACCTAAAATGCAGAGGGGTAGGTATAAGTAGAATTTGAAGTGGGTGTTTGAAAAACGCATGCATGTTTTGCAAGTGTTCAAAGCCTTTGGGGGAAAAAGTTCAAATAGGAACAATTTTCTAGATTCAAAATCCAATTTGATTCCAAAACAAAGCGAGTCCTACTTTTCTAAATTAAAAAAAAAAACTTAAAAAAAAAACATTCAGCGTAGCCAAGATGTCAGTCTAGTTTAGTGGTTGGGTTTCTGTTCGGCCTTTGATCTCAAAGGTTGAGGGTTCAATTCCCACTCAGGAAGTCTGACATTTAAGTCCAAAAGGCAATGGAAATAGGTTTGCATCTGTATTTAATTATCACTAATCGAGACGACTTGACTTTCCGTCCTGTTTTATTATAAAATAAGTTTTCTTACCAACTTCTATTACTTGCTTCATGTTCATATGACGGATAAAAGTTTGCAGAAGCTGGCAAATTTCTGGGGCCCCCATCATAGCACTCCAGGGGTGTTTCATTGTTTCCTGCAAGTAAAAGGCTATCACATTTGTATTACTTGATTGAGCTTTGAATCAAAGCCTTTTTACTCTCCCTATTTGCTTACAGCCATCAGTTTCTTCTGAACAGGCTCCATACGCAAAGAATGTTCCATGACATATTTAAGGAGCGGGTCCTCCGACTCGTAGCTCTTCCAAAAGCCCGGGCGAGTAGTTTTCTTTCCCAAGAAGTACTTTCCTAAAATAAACAAATCACAAGGTAAATGTTTAACGAAGCAAGTAGTGCTGTTGGGCGGTACCAGAAATTTTTCAGACGGTGACGGTACCAAGCTTAGTACCCCGGTACTCGGTTTTCTCCGGTACTTAGGAATGAGGCGGTACCTGGTTTTATAGTGCTGTGGTGCCAACACCCAATTTTTAATTAACAACACATTTTTTTATTAAAAAATGTGTTTTGTTGATATAGTTTTAATGAAAAAATTCATTGATTCCCTCCGCCCCTCCGATTTAAGCCTAATGCATGTTTCACAACATATTGCAAAAAAAAAATTTTGCAATTAACCTGCTGGCTAAGTAGAAAATTAATGCAAATGTAAACAAACGCTGGTTGTAGCATCAAAGTTATGCAACATTTGCCCCACTTTTATGCATTGTTTAGAATACCAATTTTAAAATTGTTGACCTTTAACTGATTGTTGCACACTTTGAGCCCTACAACACAATGAATAAATGATCATTGTTTTAATTTTAGTCTTTTTTTTTGCACTGTTGTTGCATTTTTTATACCATGAGAAATGGTTTGCCACCCAACACTAGAATTAATGCTAGAACAAAGCAGGCCACAAAGCATTGCCTCAGACAAAAAGCACAGTGTGTGAGACATATATGCTCCCCATGTTTAAACACATTACATACTGACCTTGTGAGAATATGAGCTACACAGTTTGAACAACGCCATGTGGAGGCCTGGTGCTTAATATTTATTCCCCCATGTTCCCACAATAATTTTTTTAGAAATTGAAATTTGTTGGTACAACATTTTAGTGAAAGTAAAAAAATATTTTATTTAAAATCGTACCTGATTAAATTTTCCCCCTTAACTGTTAGGCACCCTTGAGGGCCTTTTTTGGCCTGTGGGCCTGGTGTGTCAGCACCTAAAGCAACCCTCTTAATATGGGCCCTGAGTTTGAGAAAGAAGGAAGAGACGACTGGGACTTGAACCCAGGATTTCTTGCATAAGCTGTGGTGCTCGACCGGAGCAGACCCTGGCTAAAGGCTGCAGCTAAATTTAGAAGCTGTTTAACCAACCATTGAGAAATGTTGAACAGTTTTTAAGCTCAGCTGGAACTTACAACCAGGGTCGGCACCAGTGGCGACTTGGTAGAGTGCCCGGCCCACTAAGTCCTGGGTGTCCTGTTGGGTAGTCTCTTTTCTTTCTAACTAAGATCAGTGTCTCTTGTACTCTCACACGTACAGTCTTTACTGCAGACTGCTGGCTTAGTTAAGTACTTCTCACGAAAATGTAGAAAACAGGGAAAGACTTTCGTAAGACTGACCCACGTTTTCTTCGCTATTCTCAAACACAAAATACCGTTCGGTATTCGCAAATTTTCGGTTGCTTTAAAGGGGATGGAAAGTCTCTTCCTGCAATCTTTTTCACGCTTATTTCGATTGTGTTTTTCTTTGGCCTACATCATTGCTGTTCTGCCAGCCCAGATTTGAATTTTACCGCGCGTGTAGAGGACTACACACGCTTAAGACTTTGAAGATAATGTCAGTATTTTTTTCATGGTTGAAGTACAAACTTTTGAGTACCCAGGGAAGGAGCAAAAGCAAGTTGAAAGTAAAATATTTTGGTAATCTGTACGGTATTTCCTAATGGAAAGTTATGGAATACACTAGGCCTACCAAAGCATGTCTGTTAAGTATTTGTAGGCTAGTACATTTTTTTACAAGCTTGTTTCACATATAGGTTAGATCGTAGATCAGTGCTTTTCAACCGGTGTATCGGGGAACCCATGTGTGCCGCGAAGCTGATTAAACGGTGCCACGAAGCAGAGTGAATCGTCACAAAAACCCCGCAAAAGGGTTTGGTGTTCGCATGCAGAAAGCTACGCTAATTTGCTGGGGCTGGTAGCCATGTAGCTCGAAGGTCTAGTTACGGCAAGGTTAGCTAGGGATAGGTTGCTAGTCTGTAGTATTAAACAATGATGCGTTTTGTTGGGTATACACTGTGGCATGTGCATAGGGGGAACAATATATTTTAGCTTGAAAAAAAAAACTCAACCTTGGGACAGGGGTGACACGGGTCTGCAAAAAATATCGAAGGTACCTAGAGCCAAAAAAGGTTGAAAAGCTTTGGGTTAGATTACAACTTTTGTACTTTACGGAGTTAGTTTTAGAGTGAAACTGTTTTAAAATTTAACGAAAATACGGGGAACTGCTAGATTACTAACAAAAGTTATTTTTTTAAAAATGAAAAAAAAAAACCTCCACAACGCACAATACTAATTTTTTTTTGGCTGGCGCTGCTCGTTTTTTGTGCCAAACCCCTGGGTAACCAACTGATAATGGCAGTACAAACAATCGAACAGGTGGCCGGACTTTATCTCGGAGCACCTTGCTGTTATTCACCGATTCAGAACGATTACTTGCCTATGATGCAGCCTGCCACCAGTCCACCTCCTGCCAGGACGGCCCCTAACCGAAGGCTCGGACAGCTCGAGTTCATCTCAAGAAACTGCAAACAATGAGTGAAAATCAACACGAGCCTCAGTATAGTATTAAAATATACTGCAGCCGGATGTCCCCGGTGATTTCACCTCACGTACCTGTTGAATTTCAAAGTCAAGGTTGTCCACAGAATCGTAATACGTGTCGTTTTACAATCTGCGGAATTGGCTAGAATTGTTATCAAGCTGGTCAACGAGAGGCGCAAAGCGTCACGGCAACAGAAGCATAGCGATAGAAGTATGTATTACACAAGCGTAACGAACGAACCAAAGATTAGACAACACTGTAATTTGCTCTAATCTGTGAAACGAACCGAAGTCGGCCAATGATAGTGACCAGCGCGCGCGGTGCTGCCATCTATGGCCAGTTAAAAAAAAATAATATTCGGGGCAATCGTGGGGCGCCTTCGAAAATTGACCCAACTGCCCGGAGTGACTCAAAATCTCGCGACCACCTCCCTAGGAGTGAAGTGATCGTGTATACTAATGCTTGATCAGGAGCGCCAGGGTTAACTATTTTGAGTTACTCCATGATCCAAGAGAAATAAATAAATACAGATGCAAACCTATTTACGTTGCTTTTTGGACTCGAACCCACAACCTTTGGAACCAAAGGCCGAAGTACTACTACTGAGCCATACTGACACGGCGAGTATGGCTCAGCGGTACCAAAGGTTGTGGGTTCGATTCCCCGCTCAGGCAATCTGACATATAAGTCCAAAAAGGAAACGTCCATAACAGTATGACATTTGCCTTCAGCTTTACGCGGAAGAGTGCCAACTAAGCTATCTATGGAGTAGACCCCAGACGGGAGGGGTGCCTTCGAAAATTGACTCCAATTGAGTTACTCAGGTTTCTCTTGGATCATGGAGTAACTCAAAATAGTCAACCCTGGCGCTCCTGATCAAGCATTAGTACACACGATCACTCGCTCCTAGGGAGTTAATACACGCGGTCGCGAGATTTTGAGTTACTTCGGGCAGTTGGGTCAATTTTCGATGGCACTCTAAGAGGAGAGACTGCTACCCAAGGAGAGTGAGTTGTGGCCAGGCGACAGCTTCAGAAGGAAAAAAGTAAACGTGGGGCGATAGATTATGGTGGTGGTTCCAGTGACTTTGGGAAGAAGACTGCAGAAAGAGTTAAGAGTGTTTATGAGGGAGGGAGGGGTACATCAGAAGAAGAATGATAGTAATATTGGGTGTACTTTGAGTCGTGTATTGTGTGTAAGCATGGAAGGGGCTCAGGAAAGAGTACCTGGTGTGGGTGGGATTGGGAGGGGGAGGAAGGAAATGCTGCTGATGATGATGGTGTTGAGGTGATAGGAGGCTGAATGGGAGAGTTCTTCATAGGTAAGAGTAGGGGTGTGTGACCTTCTTGGGGGTGTGCGGGGTAACTGGGGCGAGAAGGAAAAACAGGGGAGGAGTAATAATGGTATCAAATGGGGATGGAGGCAGACTTAGAGCCGCGATGGGGAAGGTAGAGACTGCAGAAGGAAGGGAGCCTGGGAATGGGAGGGGGAAACTTTGGGGAAGGGTGGGCTGGAATTGTTGTGGGAGACAGTAATGTTGCTCGTTTGAAGGGGATGGAAAGAGAGTAAAGGGTTAAGTTCCTCGCTCTCGTGGGATTTAGGGAGAAAACTCTCCCTGATAGTGGGGGATACTGTGAAGAGATTGCCGAGGGAAGGTGAATTTGTGGTGTTCAGTGTTGGGATCAATGATGTGGGAAGGGAGGATTGTGCATGGTTTGTGAAGGCACTCTAAGCGAGTGTGAGGGAGGTCAAGAGTAGACGGTGTCAGGGTGGGCCATGACCCCCCCCCCCATCCCAACACTCACGTCACCACCAGAAAATAAATACTTGCAGGCTAAACTTGAAATCAAATGAATAAACAGAGCTATTATTTTTTATTTTATTTTATTTATATATACATTTTTTAGCAACTTTGCAATACATGTGTAGCCTAATTTATGTTGTGAAATAAATTATACTGCATTGAAGCTTAGGTTACGTTCAGGTTGAATTAATGGAAGAAAAGTGCCTAATGTGGTTGCCTTGATAAAAAAAAACTCCTTGGCCCACTCTGTTTCCAGATATGCCCTCTGTCGGCCCTCCAAACAGTCCTGCCGCCGTCACTGGTCAAAAGAATAAGGAGGAGTGCTGAAGTGTTTGGGCGTTTGTTGCCAGGAAGGGGAGTGTTCAGGGGACGGCTCTGAAAGAGATCCATAGCTTCAATTTGTGTCTTATGACAGGGTAGCGGGGGGCCAGAAATTGAATATATGGATAGCTGAGGGGAGCTGGAGCACGGATGGGATGCACTATGCACAGGAATCAGTCAGGAGAATCTGGAGGGAGATATGCAGGGTTGAGGGTTGGGAATAGGTGGTTAGCAATAGGCGGAAGGATGAGAAACACTTCGGGGGGGGGGGGGGGATTGGCGTTTTCTTTAGGAGTGATCAGTGGCTATGTTGGAGGAACTGGGTAGGAAGGGAACACCTTTTGGTGGTTGGGAGGGCTGAGAGTAGAAAAGTGGTGGTGGCCATTGTTTATCTGGAGATAGAGGGAGGAAGAGAACAGTGGAACAAGGAGATTCTGTGACAAACGGAAACGGAAATAGAGAAACTTGGGTGGGAGGGGTATGAGCTTCTCATCCTTTGAGACTTTAATGCTAGACTTGATGAGTGGGGGAGAGTGGACAACAGAAATGGGGTATTGCTGAGAAAGTTTGTGGTAGACAGCAGAATGGAGGTGGTGAATCTGAGAAGTGCAGAGAGGATGGCTTTTACATGGTGGAGAGTATGTTGGTGGTCAACTTTGTGATTTGGGAGGGAGAGGGATATGGGATGGATGTTGAGGGAATTGGGTGGATAGATTCGGACCATAGTTAGAAGAGTAGGGAAGAAATTGTGGGGTGAGGAGGAAGAAACGGGAGGATATGGAACCACCAGGACCAGGAGGGCATGGAGAAGTTAGGAAAGGAGATGGAGGAGACTGTTGAAGATTGGTGGAGGGATATGAAAATTGGGAGACACAGGTGCTGAGGGTGGCAGATAAGCACGGTGGGAAGAAGGAAGGTGGAAGTAAGGGGTGGTGAGGCAGGGAGGTTGGGGAAGCTATTCAAAGGTGCAAGAAAAAATGTAGAAGGTGAAAGAGGGCCAGGGATGATTACAGGCAAGCAAGGAGAGGTTGTAGGATAACAGGGCAAGGGAAAAAAGAGACGAGTGTTGAGGTGGTGGCATGGAAGGTTGGAGAGTTTAATCAGAAACTGGCAAGGGAGTTGTGGGAGGAGGGATGGAAGCTGGGGAGAAGTTCTGGAGATTTGTAAAGAAGAGAAGCAGGAGTCATGGAGGGAGCACTGGATTTTTGGGGTTGAGAGAGGGAAGGGGATGCAAAGAGAGTATTCAGCTTTTTCTGACAACTCTTTTGAGGGAACTGTGTGGATATTGGGGTGGGGGGGGGGTGAGGGAGGAGGTTGGGGAGGGGAGGGGGTCAGTTGATCTAGGCAGTCAGAGGCCTTAGGAGGGGGAAGGTGGTGGGAGAGCTGGGGATGTGGGCTAAATGAGAAGTTGTTGATTCAGGAAATCATTGTGATCCTTGATGGGTGGATGGTATCAATGAGCTGGAAGAAGATGAAGATTCATTTAGTTTTTAACGGAAAGGGAAGGGACTGGGAGAGGACTGAAAACTTTAGGCCGCTTGCGATCAGTAATGCAGTTTATAAGGTTTTCACGTGATGTTTGGCAAGTAGGCTTCAAATGGAGCTTTAGGGGTTTGGGGGACGTTCAGAATGGTTTTACGAAGGTGAGAAGAATCAACTATATCTTTGTGGCCACCAGGCCATCGAGGTGGTGAGTAAGGCGGGAAGGTGGGAAGGTATGAACTATCTAATAACCCTAGAATGACATTCTTAGGCTCTTCTGTAAGGTGGTGATGTATTCTTTCCATTTTAAACACAGTTGTGTATCTTAAATAGGGACCACAAAAAATGTGTTGTAATACTGTAGTAGAGAACGATGATTTTCGATTTCAAAGTGCTTCTATGCGCTATCTAATAATCCTAGAAGGACGTACTTAAGACTCTTCTGAAAGGTGGCGATGTATTCTTTCCAGCAACATATCACAATTGTGTATGTCCTTTTAGACCCCCTAAAAGGACATACTTAGGCTCTTCTGAATGGTGATGTATTCTTTCCAGCAATACTAATAACAGTTGTGCATCTTAAATAGGGACCGTCCTATACCCATTGAAAGGTGTTGTAATACGTAGTGGCGAAAAAGAATGGTTATCCTTGATTTCACAGTACTCCCATGAGCTATCTACTAATCCTAGAAGGACATACTTAGGCTCTTCTAAAACGTTGTGACGTATTCTTTCCACCAATGCTAATCACAATTCTGTATCTTAAATAGGGATTGTCCTACACCCATTGAAAGGTGTTGTGCCGGCGTAGCGGCGAAAGAGAATGGTGATTTTCGATTTGAAAGTGCTCTACCCTAACAGGACATACTTAGGTTCTTCTGAACGGTGATGATGTATTCTTTCCAGCAATACTAATCACAGTTGTATATCTTAAATAAGGACCGTCCTACACCCATTGAAAGGCCTTGTTGTAATACCGTACCGGCGAAAGAGAATGGTGATTTTCGATTTCAAAGTGCTCTTAGGAGTTATCTAATAACCCTAGAAGGACATACTTAGGCTCTTCTGAAAGGTGGTGATGTATTCTTTCCAGCAATACTAATTACAATTGTTTATCTTAAGTAGGGACCATCATACGCCCATTGAAAGGTGGTGTTGTAACGACGTAGCGGCGAAAGAATATGCTGGTTTTCAGTTTTAAAGTGCTTCTATGAGCTATCTAATTACCCTAGAATGACATACTGCGACTCTTCTAAAAGGTGGGAATGTATTCTTTCCAGAAATGTTAATGTCCAGCTAGGGTAATTAGATAGCTCACAGGAGCACTTTAAAATCGAAAATTACCATTCTCGTTTGCGCTACGGTATCACAACACCTTTCAATGGCTGTAAGACGGTCCCTCTTTAAGATACACTACTTTGATTAGTATTGCTGGAAAGAATATATCCTCACCTTTTAGAGGAGCCTAAGTATGTCGATCTAGGTTAATTAGATAGCTCATAGCAGCACTTTAAAACTGAAAACCAGCATATTCTTTTGCCGCTATGCCTTTACGACAGCCCCTTTCAATGGGCATAGGGCAGTCCCTATTTAAGATAAACAACTGTACATGGCATTGCTGGAAAGAATACATCGCCCCCTTTCAGAAGAGCCTAGGTATGTCCATCTAGTATAATTAGATAGCTCATAGGAGCACTTTAAAATCGAAAATCCGCATATTCTGTTGCCGCTACGCAATTTTGACAACACCTTTCAATGGGCGTAGGACGGTTCCTATGTAAGATACACAATTGTGATTAGTATTGATGGAAAGAGTACATCACCACCTTTCAGAAGAGCCTAAGTATGTCAATCTAGGGTATTAGAGAGGTAAAAGCAAAGGTTCATAGTCACGAATGCTATACACTGTAATATTAAATGTACTATTTTCCGTCAATTTGGCATAAATAACTAATTTGGGCCATAAGGGTTAACTTTACGCCAAAATTGAATGGAACTTTCCCTAAAGTAGATTAAATTTTGTTTTAGACTTTTATTCTGTGTTTTTCGATCTGATCATTGGTTAAGAATTTATAGCAAAAAAAAACTGCTTTTTGGCTACCGATTTTGACCTGTGACCTTCATTAAAAAAACATTCCCCAAAGATGCAAGGGTGGTGTCGTCCACATTCTGCCTAAGGGCATGTAGAAGGCCAACTTCCTGTAAAAAAAAAATTTTGTTATACCTCGCTTCAAGGTTCGCCCAATCTTCTACCCGACTATAAGAAATCCGCTCTCAAAGTACTGGCTTGACTAATTTGTTGTACAAGTTGAAAACCCATAGTCCAGTTGCCAAATGCTGATTTTTGACCTAACCTAAAAAAAACTGTCTGCACAAAATGTTTTTGCGCAGAGATGTTCTACAATATGTCCCTATCCCAAAACATAATGATGCCACCTTGGCACCCTTGGGGTATTCAAGATGGAGTCCAAAATGGAGACAACAAAACGGTTTTTTGCTTCTAGCGTCTAAACCGTTCATCCGATTGGAAATTTACCGGTTACCCATTATGTTTAGAATAAAATTTTCTTAAAAAAAGGTTCCATGCATATTTTTGGTAAAATTAATCCTTCTTGCCGAAATTCGTTATTTAAGTTACTTTAGGCCGTTAACGCATGTTACATATACAATTCCTGACTTTAAACAGCTGCAGTACCCATTCTAATTCGGATAAATAGACGTGATTAGGCTTAGATGAAAGATGAAGATGTATACTTTCCAACAAGAGTAATTAAAGCGATTTATATTAATTAGGAGCTAAGCTACGGCAGTTTACATATGTTGTTGATTGAGTTAAATAAAAGCCAAGTGATGCAACAAAATTAAAACAACAACATTTCGGAGAGAAACATACTCCGTCATCAGGTTTCAATAAAATACTAAAAACACATGGCAGTTTACCGCCGAGTCACTCAGGCTTAAAAGGAGAAGTCCATTCGTTCACACAAATTTAAAAATTTTTAAAAACATTATTAAAACATTTAAATGTAAAAAACCTCTAGCGTCTCCCCTCAGAAGACGCCGACGAAAAGGTGGAGCAAAGAGACCCGTCCGTCCTCTCGGCATGCTGAGCAAGAAATACAAGGCTGATGCAAATCTCTCAAGTACGTGACGTCAGGCTATAGTCCAATCTTCACGGGGGTGCGTGCTTCGGGATTTTCCGTGCGAAGTCGTTAAGTTTAAATTTATTTATATAGGAAAATTTATTTTATTTATTTATTTATAACACATTTGTGATTAGTATACAATAAATATATATTACGCTATACAAAAAAAATGGTTCGTAAAACAAAAAAAAACCGCTGTAACGGCGAAAATAGGAAAACAAGTATTTAACAACAGAAAAAGCAACAACAAAAAAAAGAGAAAAAAAGAACAACAAGAACATGCAGTTGGAATTCGTAAAGCTTTGGTCAACAAAAGCCTCATTCATACAAATACTTTACGTCGTCTTGAATATGACGACGCAATTCCGTATAACGTTTGCAATTCCAATCCCCTGATAAAGCAAATAAGGTGTTAAATGCGGCTAAACAGCTTAAAGGATCAACTGATTTTCAAAATATCTTCTTGCGACGCGAAACTACTTCCAGCAATGGAAAAAATATAAAGAGCTTAAATCTGAGCTAACCTAACTTAAAAGTAGAGGTGAAAATGTACACATCTTTCGAGACAAAATTGTGAAAGATAACAATAAACAGAGTGAATGACACCAGAAGAACAGTACTGATGTAAAGGATGCTAATACACCTAAGGTTCCATTTGCTGCTCTTCCATTTAAACAATATTTTCACTTCCTGTTAATTAATGCTAGATCCCTTAAAACAAGTTACTTGACTACTATATGCTTTTAAGTAATGACAAACCTGATCTAATTTGTTTCACAGAAACTTGTCTCAGATGCTGCACTAATTACTCCGGACTACCGTAGTATTTGTAGACAAGATAGAATTGATAATCAAAGGGGAGGTGGCCTATTGGTTATTGCTAGACTTGGGCACTTAATAGAACCATTTAAATTGGGGATCGATTCTGAATTTTTTTGTAAGTTCCAAATTGATGTTAAATCCAGGCGGTTCCCCTTTCTGTTGGTTTATCGCCCACCAGCGTCTTCGGCTGAATTTGATACTTTCTTTTCTAAGATTATTTGTGATCACTCAAAGCAGGCAAACTTCATAATTTAATTTGCGGAGATTTTAATCTTCCTACTGTTAACTGGGCTGCTCGTACAGCAACTGATTCATGCGATTTACGTTTATTTGGTACGTTTAACATGTTGGATGTTGAACAGGTGGTTGATTTTCAAACTAGGCAGGGTAACATCCTGGACCTCATTTTTTTTCAGAGATGTGTCTATTTTACGTAGTTGTCAATAGTTAGGTAATTTTGTTACTAGCGACCATGAAATTGTGTCCTGTACAATTAGATTCTTTGTGAGTCTACACTTAAAATTAAAACAATTACGACTTTATGTCATTTGGTAAACTTAAAACTGACCTTGTTTCTATCAATTGGGAGCTTCTTGGTGTAGACCAAGCATTGGAGAACTTTTTATGACATTTTGCTTGAACAACTACGTTTATGCTGTACTTACTTTACGACGTGCAATCCACAAGCTCCCTTGGATGGACTACCAAATAACTGAACTAATCAAAACCAAACATAAACTTTGGCACAAATGGCGTATCACTAAAGATGCACTCGATTTCGATCGTTATTATACAGTCAACAAAGAGGTCAGTGTGACTGCCAAAAAACTTAAAGTTGAGTATGAACTCTCCCTAGCACAATTTTCTAGGTTCAACTCGAAACCTTTTTTTAAACATGCAAAACAATCTTGTGTGTATCGTGAACACACTGGAGCACTTCAGAGTTCTGATGGGTGTGTGGGTACTGATCCACTTGAAAAATGTAATTTTCTTTGTGGTAGATTTGTTGAGGTGTTTACTGTTGACAAGAATTTATAGGGTTGGGGAGGAGAATTTGTGACTGAGACCCCCCTACTGAAACGCCTCAGATACATTCACATTAGTTCAGTCTTAGTTTATAGAGGGCGCCACGGGTTTTATGTGGGAATTTCTACTCAGTTTTTAGTCTAAAATTAAACTAAACTAAACGAAACTAGCTTATATTTAATTATTTTAATTATTATTTAGCCTAACTTAGTTGTAATTTAGTTTACTTTAGATTTTGGCTGAAAAATGAGTAAAAATTACCAGATAGAACACGTGGCGCCCTCTGAAAACTCGGACTGAACTAATGGGGACGAATCTGACGCGTTTCAATAGGGACTTTTTAGAGTTACAAATTCTCCTCCTGAACCCTATAAATTCTTGCTGTTGATAATGGTGTAGTACCAGAGATTGAGTTTTCTGATGTATGTATTAATTAATGAGTTATTAATCTCTAATGATATGATAAACCAATCTATTCTTAAACTAAATCCTGTTGCAGCACCTGGGCCAGATGGTATTCCCAGTCAATTTATTCATAAAATTAAGACATTATCTTACCGATTTTGACTTGCCTGTTTAATAAGAATGTACATGAGTGCTTTGTGCCACCATTATGGAAAAAGGCCTTAATTACTCCGGTCTATAAAAAAGGTGATCGGCTTGAACCTCTTAATAATAGACCGATCAGTATAACTGCCCATTTTCTAAAATCTTTGAACGAATTTTGCAGTGCTTTATTACTGAATTCCTAGTAACTAGTAATCAAGTTGAAGTTATACAGCATGGTTTCAGAGTTGGTCACTCCACACTTTCCAACCTTATTAATTGTTACACTAAGGTCGTTCATTCTTACGATTTAGGGACCCCTACTGATTTGTGTTTTTTTGACCTAGAAAAAGCATTTTTTAAGGTTGTTCATCTAAAATTAATTCGTAAAATTAAGGCCTTGGGAATTGTAGGAAAAATTGCTGACTGGATTGCGAATTGGCTGTCTGATAGAGAAATTGCTGTTGTTCTCAATAATTTTCAATCTATTTGGGGTAAAGTGACGAGTGGGGTCCCGCAAGGTTCAGTCCTCGGGCCCCTACTATTTTCTATGTATACTCAAGATTTTTGTAAATCGGAGGACTTACCTGTAGCCAAATTCGCAGACGATACTAAAGCAGCCTTTATTCTTAATTATTCGAATGATTGTATTTCTGCTCAAAACTTTGTTTCAGAGGCACTTGACTGGAGTCGCACTTGGCAACTTCCTATTAACGCGGATAAGGTTTGCATTGTGCACATTGGGTTTGCTAACCCGTGGAATGATTATGTCCTAGGCCACACACCCATTTCTTCTTCTACTAATATTAGAGATTTAGGTATTGTTATCGATGAACAACTGAATTTCTCATTACATGCTAACATGATTGCTTCTAAGGCAAATTCTGTTTTGTATATTCTTAATCATACTATTGTTAGTCGATGTAGATCTGTATACCTCGTGCTCTTTAAGACACTAATTAGGCCTATTCGAGAATATGGGGTCCCATTTTGGGAACCCTTTATTTATCAAGGACAAAAAAACTATTTAAAATATACAAAGGAGAGTCACTAAACGTATTACTAATTTGGGGCATTTGTCCTATGCCTAAAGACTTTAAGTTGCCATCTCTCACTTGGAGACGACAGCGGTTCGGACTAATCAGGATGTTCAAGATTATTAAAGGCATGTTACCTGCTTTTTCAGATGATTTCTTTGAAAGCCACTGTTCATTGTACAACACAAGGGGTTCCTTCCACAAGCTAAGAGTTACAAGCCCTCATAGTCAATGCTGTTAAAAATGCTTTTACTAATAGACTTATCGGGTTATGGAACTCTCTTCCGGAAACTGTTGTTACATATACCCATGTTTGTTCTTTCAAAAATGCACTTGATTGCTATATTACTGATGACCTTAGATACCATTATGATGATTAAGCTAAAAGTGATGATACTGCTCAGCGTGTTCTATTTTGCATTTATTGGATGTTTTCTGGATATTTTGTTTGGCTGCTGTCTTTTTGATATTTGCCTCGTTTTTGGCATGTCTTAATGTTGCTTGTGTATAATTTTTTTTCCCGTTACAAAGTATCATATCAAAAACCAAAACTGCTAAAAGGGGCCGCCAAGTTCCGAATGGTTCGGCCCTTCAAAGGAGTGATATCAACACACCAAAACATTCGCCAAGTTAATAGCACCGCTTAATAGTTCGAAGGTTAAATGAAAACTAGAACATTGCTACTTTCATTGAAAAAACAATTAACTTCCATAACAAAACAAATCAGCAGGGGTTCAAAGGGAGGGGAAGCAGGGATGGGGATATTCAGACCACACAATAGG
>JAHWFP010105122.1:0-20953 GCA_023313725.1 Lithobius niger | reverse complement strand
AAAATGCCAAGGATAAGCAGAGTCAGGGTCACAACCAGGAACCTCTGCACATGAGGGAGTCGTGCTAACCATTAGGCCAGCTTGCCCCACGGTCAAGCTAGCTATTATATATAATCAAAACCATCACTGGAAGAGTTTAAAAATATAGCCAATTAGTGCACACGTAAAACAATAAAACACGATGTTTCAGGGATAAATAATACTCCCTGTTATCAAGTGTGGATATCAGCTAAAATGCTTCTTACAAAAAATAAAAGAACAAATAATAATCATGTTATGACAGACACTCTTCCCTGCGAGTATATAATGCGCGAGAAAACCACCCGGCTTCGCTTCTAACCTGCACACGCAGGGAAGAAGTCTTCTTGCTGGGCTTCCAATTGCGTTTGCTGCTTCGGCCGGCAATGCATGGGTTTTTTGTTTAAAATTTTTATTTTTTATTTATTTTTTTATTAGGAGTGTCGGCCATACCCTGATTTTTGGTTGTTCTTTATTTTTTGTACAAAGCCTTTGAGCTGATATCCACACATGATAACGGGCTTCATTTATCCCCAAAACATCGTGTTGTATTGTTTTACTTGTGTACTAGTTCACTATATTTTTGTCTTTGCACCACGGGTAGCATTAGACTGGATAAATTCCAGCACGCCAAAGGTAAGTAGTGGTTTATACATGCTCTGTCCATCGGGTAGATCGAGGGAAGTAGAGTTTTCAGCACAGGTTTTAAATGTCGCCCGGTTATAAGGTAACCCGCAACGTTAATTTACACCAGCATGTCCCTTAATCTCTCATTGACCAGCGACAGTAGGACAGAGTCATTCGATGCATGGAATGCTACAAGAAATCCTGGGTGATAATCCAGGCAACCTCGTGAAGAGGGTGAAATTCTTAAAAGAGATAGGGCTCTACAGCTTATTTTAGCCTGATTTATTCGGTGATGATTTTTTTTTTCTGTTAGGCAATCAAAGCGAGCCAAATTTTTTTAGTCGGAGCTGGTCCGCCTATATCTGTGGCTCTTCATCTTCTGCCCTGATTTTCTGTTGTTTTCAGCTGTACTTTCTTCTTTTATTGCTGTGGTTCTTTGGTCACATCTGTATGGTGTGTGTTCTGCGTTCTCACCGCTTTTGACTAACGTGCCTACATTATTCTACTGGTAATTTATTGAAGCGCTGCAGGTGTGTACTGATATGTGGGCCAAAATAAGTCTAAAATTGAACGAGTCACTGACACTTAGGCGACGGACATTTATTTAGGCGAAGGACACTTTGGCGAGAAAAACAACAATTTTCCAAACGGTTGGACAATTAGGCAACAAATATCGGACACTTAGGCGACGTTACGTGTGTGTTTTAGCAGTAAAAAGCAGAAAGTTAGAAAACACTTTAGTTATTAAAAACACATACAGAGTAGCAATTAAGTGCTGGTGAAACAACGAATTTACGTATTTTCTGTTACGTTGTTTGACATGTTTTAAACCCTTCACCTGAAAACGTCGTGATTTCGTTGTTTCACCAGCACTTGATGGCTACTCTGTATGTATTTTTATTTTAGCAGTTATTGGGCACTGGACAGTGAGTAATAAGCATAAATAATGATATTGAAACATTAAAAACATATTTGCTGATGTTTAGGCCGTGAAAAGAAATAAGTTTGTTTCTCGGGTATTTTGATTCAAAAAGTAACCAGGCCACCAGGCTTTTTATTTTATTTCTTATTTTATTGGAAGTAATTCAAGTCTTACTTTCAACTGCTCAAAACACTTGCATTTTAATTTTACGGAAAAACCTGCAAAACACTTAATTTTACGGAGCTGAAAGTGGTTAATTTAGGCTAAATAATACTTATTTTCAGCTAAATGAATTGCTTTTCCTTGTAACGGTAATAAATTTAGCTTGAACTAGCAAATAAAAACATCGACAAGGGGCAAATTCGACCACCAGGCAGGGCCTGAGAAACAACTAATTTTTTTTTCGTAGCCTTAGTGTATTTTTTTTTCTGTTTATCAATTTTTCATCCTGTTTCGCCTAAGTGTCCACTAGTTGCGCCTAAATCTCTGGGCGATCAAGCCCAGAGACCTTGAGGGTTGGAGTGACACATAGCGATACACAAGGAAATGGGATCAACACTAAGCTGCAGGATTACCCATTTCCTCTCCTCCCAAAACAGTAAGTGCTCCTGTTCCCTCACATTTCATGCAAATAAGGGTTATTTCCTCTATTCATCGTCCCCAAAACACTTTTGTCAATGGCGGTGATAACGTATTGAGGAACCAAACGTGCACGTCGGTCCTTAAGAATGACTTAACGTATGGGCGCAAATAACCAAAACGTTGCGGTGCCCTTCCCTTCATCTCCTTCCTTCCTTCCTTCCTTTTTCCTACAGCCCGTGTAACGAACATCTTTCCAACTTGTTGGTGCCTGTAATAGTTGCTTAGATTGCAAGCAGCGCGACAGCTATCGTTACTGAAAGACGGGAGGAGAGAAAAAAAAACCTAGTAAACGCAAGGCAGCTTTTTTTTTTTTGCCTCACGGAGCACTCAATTGAATGTAATCACTGGGAACAGCAGGTGTTACCAAGAACCCGCAACTATATTATTCACGACCGTAAGCTTGCCCCCCCCCCCCCAAGAAAAAAAAGAGGAAAAATCGATAACTTATCAGGATTTTTTTTTCTTTTTCCCAGGGATGTAAAATTGTTACTGGGTATTTTGAAATTTTTCGGAGCAGGTGAGCCACGGTAGATTGGGTGAAGGAAAAAGTGCGCAGAAGTGATTTAGAGTCAGTAACCGTCTGCGTTTGTTTCACGTCGACTAGTTACCACCCTCCTCATTCAGACTCGCGTAATTAAACACGTCGAAACGACCTATTAATTCGCTGATTCAAGGATGTCTGTGTGTGTTAAATGGCGCGTGTGTGTGTGTGTGACGCATGCGCGATGTCAAGCGCACAGCCAAACTGTCTTCAACAGTCGCGAGTTGCACAAGATTGGAATGATGGTTGGAAGGCACCGGATGACAAATTATACTCAAACCTATGGCCTCGCAATGTAGGCTTTTTAAAATGAATTTATAGTGAATGTTGGCTTCCCTGTGTAACGCTGTCATGACGTAGAGTGGAGGTAGGTACTTTTAAGCAGGGTCGGATTGGGAGGGGGGAAGGAAATGAGGCTTAATGGCGGGTCGACATCAAGGTCATTAGCGACAGCCTCAGTCACAGTACATTGGTCCGGGTTGCCACTGCACCACACATTACTGAGCTGGAAGGGGGTGAGCCTCTCCTGGAAAGACAAAATGGGGCCCTTTTTGTCTAACATTTCTCAGGACTTTTTTTTTGGCTGTGTAACCCCCGGATTTAAATTCTTGGTGATAGCAACATGTTCCCAACAAGAAGAAGAACAACAACAAGAATATTATGGGCACATTAGAATAGCGTTTGATAGGCCTTGATCCTTGTTAATATCCACTTTTTTAGATAAAAAAATTGAAAATCGGTTCATTAGTTCGATCTCTAGGTGGGAGTAAAATTTACCCAACTAGAAGAAGCAAAACGAGGATTTAAAGAGAACAAAGCTTACTAAAATTCCACAAAAAACACACAATGTTTTTTTTTAACATTAATTTCTTTGAGCCTTAAGCCAGCAGAAGAAATTTAATGCTCCTGTGGCTGAATCGGCTCAATTTTGAACTTTACCAGACTATTTTTTTTTTTTAGAGAAGAAATATCTGGTAAAGGGAGGAGCCAACCCGGGGATTTGAACCGGAAAACCTCCTATAATCGTAGGGGAGGAAAGATTGTCCAGAAATGGTCAGAATAGTTCCCATAGCCGCTGAAGGAGCATGGTAGCCTCTCACGCTACACTAGCCGGTAGTCCTGGCGGGGACTTTGCCAAGGTCCCCTTTCCAGGGGTTCAACCAGGCGAAGCTCTCTCACCGCTCGGCCACGGTGACACACGATGCCCACGAAAAAGTAAACTTCGAACCTGCCTTTGCAGGTGAGAGGTCTGGGTCTTGTTTCTGCACACCTGTTCTGGCCAGGCTGCTAAACATTCGTCTTTATGATTTGAATTTTTCTTTTTATAGTTTTAAAATTATAGTGTTTCTTGACTTTTTTGACGTGTGAGTGCGTTTTCCTCACTTTTTTAGAGCACTTGACAACGAGGTGAAGTGAATCCCGAAACGATGTGCGACCATTGTGTGTTTTTTGTGCGATGTTAGTAGGCTTTATTCTCTTGAAAAAAAGTATTATGAAGTCTCTTGCTTCTTTCTAGAGGAAGAGACTTACGTGTTGCGTAAATATACCTCAGAGAAAGCCAAACCCGAGGGGTCGATTCTAGAGGCACCCCCCAATGCTTTCTCCCGGGGGTTTCTAATCTACACTTTCTTGAGTTTCAGCCCAAAACCCGCTGGGGTTCGACCATCTTGTCTTTTCTTTCCTGTTCTGTATTCTTACAGGCTATACGTCATCTGTTTTCAACCCCAGGGTGGTTTTTTTTTTTTTTACCCAGTGGAAACGAAAACACCAGACCATAAGTCTCCACTTTTAGTAGAATGCATACAATACTTTCTGATTCCAAAGCTTCCTGTTATCCAAAGCTTCATAAGGATACATCAAAAGCTTCTTGAGAACCCAACCCTCATAAAGAAGCCATCATTGTCCATGGGCGTCGATGGTTTTCTCCCACGGATTGACGGAGACAGTTAGATTCTTTCATTCATATGTTTGCGTGTGAAATGCTGCCTATGGACGTTTTCATTTAACGCCCTTGTCAGCAGGATTCAGCGGTAGGACTTTCGCATATGGTTTTTTTTAAAGATTGTGGGTTCGTTTCCCCGCTTTTGCAGTCTGATATAGTCCAAAAGGTAACATAAATATATTTGCATCCTTATTTATTTACAAAATCCTTGGTAGAAAATAAGTTAGTTGATGGATTGAAGACTTCTACCAATCACTGTAAAATAATTGAAGAAATTTAACAGGAACCTTTCAACGTTTTTTGAATCGTCGTTTCAGCCCTTTCATGGTAGGCAAAAGTACCTGTGCCGTATTAATGAAACGATTGGGGGATTACGGATATACACAGTCTCCTCTCCCGCCAGGATGACACTAAGGAACTGTCTTATTTTATACCCTTATCGGTAGGGGCTTTGCGACAGCCTCCTTCCCAGCTGTTGTTCAAAATTAGAATACTTAAAGCAACTTTAGCCGAAGTCTGGTATTAGGAAGGCTCCTTTTAACCATACAGTCTTGAGAAGAAAGCATGCAGAGCTTTCCGAGAGCCGAAAAGTTCATTCCGAGGAAATAGATGGGATAAAGGGAGGGAGAGGGGCGAGGGGGGGATAGAAAAAGAGAAGAGAAGAAGGGTATATGACGTCGAGAGATTTGCCGGGTTCCGGAAATTTGCCAATGACAGGCACCGGATGCAACTCGCAGAGTGACAATGCTTAGCTGCTGGGCTTGAGACTCGCGCTGTTTCTCAGTCCCCCCCCCCCCCCCCCCCGGTAGAGTGCGTTGCGTGCTGACAAGTTGCATGTTGGGTGTGTGAGAGGATTTTGTTCTTCGGTCGCCGGTATGGTGTCGCGTCGAGACACCAGCACGTGGCGATAAGACGACCTTAACAAGCGACACCTTCTCTTCTTTCTCATTCATTCTTAAAGGTTTTGTGGGAGCGGGGGAAGCGGAGGAAAAGGGAAGCGGTGAGGAAAGGGTACAGAAATAGATGCGCACGCGCGCAATGCACAAACCCATGGGGGACACAACAGCTGTGATCGTCGGACACGCCACTTGACCACCTTTGGTGGTTGTACGATGGGGAAGCAGAAGATGAACTAACGAACTCGACCTTCAACGTTTCCCCGGCCTCGTTATGTATTGGAATTTTTCACTGCCCACTCAGTATTGCACTTCACACTGGAGCATAATAGAGAGGTTCTCAAAAATATTACTTTATTCTCACGGTTCTTGACCTCGTCGATTGCAGGAAGTTTGTCGATATTTTTACCTTGGGTTTAAGGGTGACAGTGAGATGCTTTCATTCAAAATTCTTAGTAAGAAAAAAAAAAGTCAGTTGATAAAATAGAATACAAGGTGTCGGCTCATAAGCTTAGAGCGTTTTGAGCGTCCTATAGCGGCAGATGTTAAGTGGAAGGTACCACCAGACAGTAGTTTTTTTGCCGCGTGAGGGAGGAAACCGGAGTACCCGGAGGAAATCCTCGTGCAACCGGTGGGAAACAAACGGAGAAGAACCCCTACACATGCACTTCCCTCCACCAGGATCGAACCCGGGTCTGTAAGAAGCCAGATATGTACAGCTGGGATCAAGACGCCTACCGAGGCTGACGTCCCAGTGCTCGCAGCTACGAGTGCGCCCGCCAACCTGATGGATTCCTACTTTCTACAAATCACCGTAGCGTAATTGCAGGAATGAAATAGGAACTTTTACATGTTTTTTGTACTCGTCGTTTTACCTATTTTTGGTAGCAAAATCATTTTCCGCACCATTTAGTGAAAAGGTGGGGAATGCTGGGCGTGCAGTTTGACTCCATCATTAGGATCGACGCTACGGGAGTATCTCATTTTGCGAGAGTGTGCGAGACACTATCTAAAAATTTAAAAGTAAACTCACTAAATTTAATAAAGGGGGGGGGGGGGTGGATTGAGGCTTAATGGCGCGTCGACAGTAACAGGGCAGCGGTCATGGTTTGTAAAAAGCTCAACAAACGAGTAAGAATTGTTTGTCAACACTCATGGCAATATAAGGGAACTGACGCAGTTTTTCTTACCCCTGGAGGAAGCCTGGGGTTGGAGGGGGGGGGGGGGGAACTAACCCAATTACTGTATAAATGCTCAATGACAAAGTAACTATATGTTAAACTCAAGTAGATTTAAGTTTTAAACAGCAAGATATTTTGCAAGCTTCTTTCCGTTTTGCTATACGTGGGTAATTTTGATATACGGCCTTGAAGCTTGACTCAATTCGTAAACTCGATAAGAACATCCTCAGCCTCTAATTATTAACCAAATAAGAAAAATAGAGGCAAAAGAAGCAAGTTTGTGGGGTCACGTAACGGGACGACAAATCCGACTAACCAGCTACTGAGTCAACTATTAATCTAAAAATATAGTTAAAGAGACACTTCTGAGATTAATTGTTCTCCTTTAATTCGAATAATCTACCTTAAGCCAACACGCCAAACGAAAGGTCTTGTTACGGTGCGGGCACATATCCTATGGCAACTTTTAATTGTTTTCCAGGATGAATAAACCCCCTCACTAAGTTACTTAATTTCCAGATTTTATATCAGTAATAAAGAACTGCTATGAAGACCTGTTATGAAGAACTGTTTTAAAGAACTGTTTTGTTGTGTAAATATAGAATTGCTACACTTTGTTCCACATTATGTTTTCAGAAAACTGACTGTATGACGTCACGTTTTCTACCACTACGAGTGCAAAAAAATCCGTGTAAACATCCCATTCGTAAACTCTTACAGTAACTTTGTAGAGTCTCCAAGTGTGATATCCACATGTTTTTGCACTCTTAGTGCAAAGAAACGAGTCGTCAACCAGTCAGTTTTCTGAAAACATAATGTGGAACAAACTATAGTAACAGACCATAGCATAGAACAACAAATTCTTTGTTTGGTGGTACCTTCCACTTGACATCTGCCGCTTGGACACCTTCTATTCTATTTTATTCGATCAACTGACTTTTTTTTCTACCAAGAATTTTGAACGAAAGCATCTCACTCAAAATTAACCCCAAGAAAAAAAATATCGACAAACTCCCTTCAACCGAGGTTAGGATCCGTGACAATAAAGTAATAGTTTTGAGAACCTCTCTATTATGCTCCAGTATGAAGTATAAGTGTAATGCTGAGTGGGCAGTGACAAATTCCAATTCTTCGCCACTTCAATGAAATGGTTGGGGATCATGGACGTGCAGTCTCGCTCCTCAACTAGAATCAAGGCTACGGGAATATCTGACTTGGCGATAGTACTTTAAATTACGAGATACTATCTAAAAATTTAGAAGTAAACTCATTAAATTTAATTTTAAAAAAGGCAGGGGAGATTGAGGCCTAATGACGCGTCGACAGCTAGGTAATTTACACCACCCTCAGTTACAGTGCAGCGGTCCGAGATTGTAAAAAGAATTCTATTATAAAATGGCAGAAATTTGTAAAAGAAAAAATAGCTCTTTCCCGCAAGTCTACAGCAATAATTCAAGATGAGATGACTCCAAGGTTAAAGACAATTTATTGCACAGGCCATGCCGATTATCGAGGTTGAATGGCACAGTCTCAATGCTAGGCAAAAAATAAAAAAAAGTAATAATCCTCTATATACTAAACCTGGCAAAATGAATTATTCAGTCGTCATTTTAACATATATAACAATAATCAGGAATTGTTTGTGTGGGACAGTTTTAATGTCCAACTTACTTATCTACTAAATAATTAGTCCTTGGCTGCCCAAAGACATTTTCGTGAGGCATTAATCCGACGCTCACCTGAATACACAGTATAAACAATTTTTCCCACATCCCAATATTATGCAGAATGTAAGGGGGTGGGCCGCAGGGAAGTCCGGAGACAGGGGGAAGTCGGCGCCCTTTTTATTCCATACTGCCCACTACAGGATTTCGCTCAGATATGCTGGAACTGGCTAGAACGGCGTACGTTACGCCGGGGGTACAGCTAGTTTTATCTATTCGTCAATGATACGGATGTTGATGTGCATGGTTCCTTTGTGTTTTATATAATTTTTCATCTAGTTTTTATGACTTTTTTTGTCTGTTGTTGTTAAAAGGTTATCCTTTAGTGACAATTACGTCTAGGACGCCGATATCAACGACCTCGATAGGGGTCCTTATGTAAGCCTCAGCATGAACTTCAATGTTAAACGCCAAACTTTGAAACCCTCTAGTTTCCACCTGAATTGACGTATAGACCAACGAAATTCTCTATTTGGGGTCGTGTCATAACTATTACACTAAGGAAAATTGGAAATAAGGTCAACAGCGAAAATCAATTTCCAATTTCCAATTTTCCTTAGTATTATTTCCAGCGATTTATGTCTATTTATAACTATTTCACTGCATTAAAATGTTAACGACAACAATCGAACCGTTTGGCCTGCACACAATCTCCAGTTCTTATTGTTGTTCTTGTTGTCGTTGTTGTTTTGTTATTGGTGTTCTTCTCGTTGCGACGTTTTGTCCAGACCTGGGGATTGAACTAATGAACCAATTTCCAACTTCATAGCTTAAAACGTAGGTATGAACAAGGCCTAGAGCCTTTTGAATGCTAGTTTAATGTGACAGCAAAAAGCCTGTTGCTGTTCTTGTTAAGCAATTTTCAATCTTTGAAACCCTATAGCTGCCCCCAAAATTGACACAGACAACGAAAGTAAATATTTCACTGCATTAAAATTTTAATGACAACAATCTAACCGTTTGACCCCCCGCAGCATGGCCATTTGTTGTTGTTGTTGTTGACATCTACATGGAGATCGAACGAAGGAACCGATTTTCAAGTTTTATAGTTTCAAACGTAGGTATGAACAAGGCCTACGGCAATTTGCATTCTATTTTAATATGACTACAATATTCTTGCGGTTGTTGTTGTTCTTGTTGGGGAAACTTTGCTCTTACCTGGAGATTGAACCAATGAACCGATTTTTCAAGTTTTATAGCTTAAAACGGATATATGAACAAGGCCTGGGGCCTTTTGAACGCTATTTTAATGTAATTACAATATTCTTGCTTCTTCTTGTTGGGTAAAGTTTACTCACCTAGAAATCGAACAAGCAAACTGATTTCCAATTTTTATAGCTTCTAATGTAGGTATTCACAAGACCAGGGCCTTTTGAATGCTATTTTAATGTGACTGCCATATTCTCAACATTGTTGTTAAACTTGGTAGAGAAATTTAAAACTTTGAAACCCTATAGTCATCTAGAATTGATATAGACCCCAATGGAATTCGGTATTTGGGGTCGCGTCATAACTATTTTACTGTATTAAAAATTTTAAAGACACTAATCGAACAGTTCGGACTAATGAATCAATTTTCAATTTTCCAAGATTAAAACGTAAGTATGAATAAAGCCTAGGGCCTTTTGAACGCTATTTTACTGCGACTACAATATTCTTGTTGTTGTTATTCGTGTTGGGGAAATTTTGCTCTCACCTAGAGATCGACCCAATGAATCGACTTTAAATTTTTATAACTTAAAATGTAGGTATTAACAAGAGCCAAATTTTATGGACACTATTTTAATATACTATTTTAATACGCTATTGTCTTCGTTGTTGTTCTTGTTGGGACTTTTGGACTTATCTAGATACCGAACGAGTCAACCGATTTTTCAATTCTTATAGCTTAAAACGTATGTATTAAAAGGCCCAGACTCTTACAACAGTTATTTAAAGGTGATGACAATATTGTTGTTGCTGTTCTTGTTGGGAAAAGAAAAACAAATAAAAATTGTAGTAGTAAAAAATGCTTAAGCGTATAAAATACGAATGCAAGCCTGAAAAAAAAACGCAGAGATACACATACAGACACAAGAAAAATACATGTAAGCCAACTGCGTCGCACTAATGCGTGTAAGAGAAGATCCAGATTGTTTTTTCTGACGTTGGAGATTCTCGCACACATATAAGAGCAACGCTTATGGCTTGTGTCTTTTTCTTGAATCTGTTCCTTTAGAGCATTAAGATTTTAAGATTTACATCCGTATTTTATACGCTTAAGCGGTTTTTTTTTCACTACTAATTGGATTAATTTTTCAACTTTCTAGAAGAAGTTTCAGCAATTCGAGAAATTCCAAAACTACTCAAGACTTGTCGAAACTTCTCGAGAATTTTCGAAACCTATCTAGACGAGACGAGGTTAACACGTTACGAGACTATCACGAGACGTGAATATGAATATCTAGACCTGAACGAGAAGTAGCAAGTTCAAAAAAAGGCAAGGTTTAATGTTTTTACATTTTTCAGTTTTCATTGCACAACGAATTAACTAAGTGAGCTGAAAACGTAAGATGAATTAGCAAAAATTCACTTGTACAGCAAGTATGTGAATTTCTTTATTTATTTCACCCTATACTAGAGTGGATCAAAAAAATCCTTTTTTTTTTTTGTAATTTTCAAATCGTAGTAGTACAGAAAAGTTGGTCTTCGACCTCCTAATCACTATCGCAAAAGAAAGAAAAATCTAATTTTTTTTTAGAGATACTCACCTTGGCCTAAAGTTTTACATTACAGATCAATGGAAAAAAATTACTAATTCTGAAAAAATGAATTTTGACTTTTTTTAAATAGAGCTTTTTGAATTATCTCGTTTTGTACTTTCAGAAACCACAAAATGACTAAAAATAGCCAAAATAGGGAGAAAAAGAATTTTTTTGCCGATTTTACGCGTAAATGAAAACGAAGTTTAGGGACAAAATATGTTTTTTTTTTCAAATTTAATTCTGGCTGCTTTTAGTTACTTCTGCAGTACAAAATGAAATAATGTGAAAAGCTATATTTTAAACTATTCGCGGAATTAGCGATTTTTCCCATTGACATTATGATGTTAAACTCTAGGCCCAGGTAGACAAGCACCTCTAAAACAATTTTTTAGATTTTTTTTCCCTTTTCGGGTAGTAGTGATGTGGAAGTCAAGAACCAACTTTTCCACTCTATTACGATTTGAAATTTTTAAAAAGGAATCTTTTTTTTTATCCACCCTACTCTACAGTAGCTATTGCTGAGGTTATACGAAAAAAAAAAAATAATAAAGTTGAGGTTATGACTACGTTAAAATCAAGACGTACCGGTATAGTCAAGTAGATCTGTTGCTATTAACGTGCAACTTTAGGATGTCTCGATCGTCCAGACTGGCGCCGTTATATTTTCTACTCTCCCTCCCGCCCTCCACTTTTTTTTTGGCATAAAACTAAAACTCCGAAGGACGTAGGATCATTGGCCCGAGCATATTTGGCAAGTATATCTCTCGTTTTGTACTGCACTCTCTGTACTTTTTTTTATTTTTAAAAAAAGTACCTTCTAGGCAGACAGAAGAAGACAGACTTGTGCAACATCTTTTTTTTAAATGTCAAAACCTTCTTTATTTCTCACAAGTATTTAAAGCGACAATTATAAAAAATTGAACAAATCAGAATAGATTTTAATAATATTTTTTTTTATATTTTAAATTAATTTCTTTGAGCTTTAAGTCACCCGAAGCAACTTAATGCCTGTATGGCTGAACCGGCTCAATTTTGAACATTACCAGACTTTTAGAGAAGAAGAATAAAAGAACAGGTAAAGGGAGGTGCCAACCCGGTGATTCGATCGGGGTAACCTCCGATCATCGTAGAGACCGAAAGATTGGCCAGAATTGTTCCCATAGCTGCTGAAAGAGCATGGTAACCTCTCACGCTACCCTGGCCGGCAGTCCAGGCGGGGGCTTTGCCAAGGTCCCCTTTCCAGGGGTTCGACCAGCTCCGGAAACCTCCAGGAACCAGGCTGAGCTCTCTCACAACTCAGCCACGATGACCACCAATACACAAAGACATAGCACATAACCTTAAACAGTGAGATAAAAGTAAAACAAGCCATACAGCGAAAATCACACATTTAAAAAAAAACTTAATACAGTAAGCCACCTTTGTGTATACGTAAGATCTAGATTGGGGTTTGTTTAACACCTCTGTAAGTGCGGCACAGTGGCAACCCGGACCACTGCGTTGTGACTGAGTTTGGCGTTAATGACCTTGCTGTCAACGCACCATTAAGCCTCAATTCCTCCCCCCCCCTCCCATTCCCGCCCCCTTTGTGAACTTACCGTTTCCTCTGAGGGCTGTGATTTTCGCTGTTCGGCTTGTTTTACTCTTTCCTTTATATAATTTACATCGATTTTTGCGTATTTATTTAAGCGAGGAAACCTATCAAGATGCAATACAAAATCTGTACGACTATTTCAAGATAATTTAAAAACCAATAATGATGCTTGTATCACAGTGGCGAAACTAGGATCACGCCGGCCCGTTGACCAACGATTCAGAGGAGTCCATCGTCCGTTTCCCTCAAAAAGATTCGGAGAGAGAAGCAATTTTTACCCATCTCCCTCAAAACAACTCATATCAGAGAGAGGAGTTTCCTATCATTCGCCCTCAAAATACAGCAAATACAAGGACTCCGCACAATACAAACATAAAATAAAAATGCAGCAAAAAATTACGTAAATAACGTAAATACGCAATAACGTAACCCATCAATACTAATAACGCAAAGAAACCGATACACATTTCCAAATGTGAAATCAAAACAAACAGTAAAATGACGAGAAACCCGTATCAAACAAAAAAAAAAGAAACGTGAGGAACGCAAAAGTTCGGTGTGGGGCGGTGGTGGGGGGGGGGGGGTGCTATTCAGCCTTGGGCGTCACATGAATGAAAGCACGCTGTAAAAATAATATCATAAATGATTTAACCGGTTCCAGTTCAACCTGCAAGAGTTCTTTCTCGTGCTTTAAAATTTGACTGTTGTGTCTGGCTGGAGCCCACGCATCAACGCCAACGGGCCCAGCACCAGACCAAGATATTGAAGATGCACAACACAGGACACATGCTTTCCTTTCTGAAAGTTTTGTGTTTGTTTATTCTAACATTGTAATATTTTTTTTTTCCAAATGTGCTGCGGGTGGTTGGAGGCCCTTTACGCCATGAGGGCTCGTTGACTTTGTCAACCCAAGAAGAATGGTAGTTACACCACTGATGTATCAACTTCTTTTTAACGGTTAACATTTGTGCAGTCACATATTCTTTGTTTTAAAACTGATGTAAGAAGAAATAGAATAGCATTTTTCCTCGTAGATACTTTTTTACTTTATTATACCGGCTTTCTCGTATTATTTTTTAAGGATGATTTCTTGAAAACCATACACTTCGCAATTAAATAGAATGGAAAGCCAAGGCCGTGTCAGTAGGTATGGCTTAGAGCTTTAGTGTCAAAGGTCGTTGGTTCAATTCCCCGCTCAGGCAGTCTGACATATAAGTTCAAAAGGCAACGTATATAGGTTTGCATCCGTATTTGTATCCCTTACACTTCGCATTATTTATTATTAGCGAGGACGTTCTTTATTTTAAGGGGGGGGGGGGGGGAAGGGGGAGCAACTTGAGAATCCCGTTACCCCAGCCAGTCATTTATAATTCTTTAACCTTAGATGGACCTTAGTTGGATCAGATTTTCTAATGCTACGACCTTTCACTGCATCATTACTATTATTATTGTATTTTAGTTGCGCTATGTATCATCATGTATGGTTCTAGTCCTGACGATCAGTGGTCAAGGACGCTAAATGCCTAATCATGGTGCTAGGTGGAGTTAATGTTAGTGGCGACTCATAGGAAGTGCTACACTCTACTTGTTGTAATAGCTGGAATCAACCCTGGGTATAAATTAACACTGCAGCCTCTTTAGGGTTCACTTTGGAAGCTAGTTCCTAACCAGCTATACGATAAGATCTAGATTTGGGGTTTGGTTCACATCTCTGCGATATGTAGCGCATTGGCATCACGGTCACTGTACTGTGACTGAGGTTGGTACTAATTAACTTGCTGTCGACTCTCCATTAAGCCTCAATCCACCCCCTCCCCCCGTTCTAACCAGCCATAACTCTCCAGAAGGTACGTCACTCCTGCTCAGCCTAACCTATAGCATCCTGAACCATTGTCTAAGATTTTTATTGTGGAACCGCGTTGGAACTGGAATAAACCTGTCCTTAACTTTACTGGCCTTCTTCTGTCCTTTGGACTAAGCGAGGTTGCATAAGTACCAACAACTTTGCCAACTGCAAGAGCAATTAAATTGTAGCGTGTGTAGTCATTTAATTTCCTACTTTTCTGGTAAGAAAAAAGAGCGTGCTTACAACTTTAAAGCCATTTTTAAAGGATTAATTTCATTTCGCAGTTCTTCAACCTACAGGAAATTGGACGACTCGCCACTGATCACTGCGTAGTAATCCTGCATAATCAACCTGTGCGTATTAGAATTTGCTGCCAACACACAAATTCAGGCAGTAATAAGCCGCAAATAGGTTTTGTCTCTGAGATGTAAGCTTTAAAAATAGCAATAATTGTCACTTTGCTCAAGTCTTCTATTTATTCTGTGCAAGCTGCAAAGCGTGTAGTGAGTGGGACGTCTGCGCACTCCAGTGGCACGGGCTTCTGTCAACTAGTATGAGATTCCGAAGCTGGCGGCTGGGTGGGATTAGAGCTTTCCATTTTCCGATCTCCTCTGGTTCTTGAATAAACATTTATTAAAACAGAAAACGTGTCGCGGATTAAGAGCCGCTGTTAAGTTTTCGTCGGTGGGGGTGGTTGAAAATACTGCCAGTGTTCGTTTGGAGTTTCAAGCTGTCTGTCAGCCTCGTGAATGGAGTGGACTTATTAAACGATTCCGTCCCACACACGTTGCTGCAATAACAACAAGGTACGGTTGGTATACTGCAGGGTACGAATTTTGCACAAAAACGTTGTGGTGTCGTCGCTTATGTGCTCCACACCTTAGCAGATTACACTAAATACAGATGCAAACCTATTTACGTTGCCTTTTGGACTTTAATGTCAGACTGCCTGAGCGGGGAATCGAACCCAGGACCTTTGAAATCGAAGGCCGAGGTTCTACCGCTGAGCTGGGTTCGATTCCCCGCTCAGGCAGTCTGACATATAAGTCCAAAAGGCAACGTAAATAGGTTTGCATCTGTATTTAGTTATTTATTGTGAGCCTTTGGCTTTCCCGTCCTTAACCTAGATACACTAATGTTAACCCATACCTAGAACTAACCCCTAATAGCCTGTATAGGAGTGGTCATACATTGTGATGCTAATGAATACGGAACTAATGTGAATACCATAGACAGGTGACGTATCTGTCACCTTACCTGTAAAGCGTATAAATACTGATGCAACTGTTAAAAACATATCCACACCCTTGTTTGCTATGTGTATAGTCTCGTTACTCTGCTGGGGGGACCTACGATTTGTCCAAGCCCAGGACATGACGAACATCACGGCGAGGCATTGCACAAACTGATGTCAAATCAGATTTTTATAATTAAAAAAAATAAAAAAAACTATTAATGCCTTTGCTAAATTAACACAAGTCACTACAAATTATATAAATAAAACAGATAAGCCAAACAGCGAAAATTAGGCTTTGCTACTTGATGGAGTCCAAATTGGTCGAACAATATTTTCAAGCACGGACAATAATGAGAAAATGTCAATTCAAACCCGTGGTGGGGAGAGGGGGGTGGGAGGCACGCTACGAAAAATGGTTTGTATTGAACTCTTTGGGGATGTCTTCAGGTTGTCACTGTCATGCCGTCCAAAAGCAATTTTGAAGCACCTTGCTCAGCGAAACGGTGTTTAAAAAAAGTAACTTGTGATATTTTCAGTAACCAGGGTGCTTGAAAACTCTTTTTTGGTAAGTCACTGTAGTGACAACCGGAAAACACCCCCAAAGCGCTCTAAATTCACCTTTTTTTTTTTTTTTTTAGAGTGATGGTTCTTTCATTGCGTCTGTAATTCTCCATTAGTGTAATTACAGAAACAAGGAAAGAACCTTTAAAAAGCTGTAACCCGTCCCCGAAAGAGCACCGCGAAAGCGCTCAAAACTCACCATTTTTTTCTTTCTTATTAATGACTGTTCTGTCATTCATTTCTGTAATTTCCTATAGCCTAGAGGAATTACAGAAATAATAAAAGAATCGTCATTCATAATTGTCCCTTTTCCTCTACTGGGTTCTTTCTCTGTTATACTTAGTTTAACATAAAATGTAACACCTAATATACGCCTGTTTTTAATTCAGTACTGTATTTCGCCAATGTGTCCTGGATTTCCCTAACTGACAGCCATTACGGACCGTACACTAATACGTCCCGCACATTTTACCCTTTCTAACCCCCTCCCTAGCCTGTCACATTACGTCATAAACGTTGCAGTCATATATTCTCTTTACACTGTCACAAATGTCAACCAACCGCCCACCCCCGCCCCTTCATTAACGACGAAGAAAATAATTCTGGAAAATTAGTAATTTTTCTTATTTTGTATAGCATTTTTTTTTAGCGTGTTTGTAAAAATGAAAAATCATAATAAGAACACCCGCTTTTTTGGAGTAATGTTTTATGCAACATGTTTCATGATAAAAAGTAAATAAATACACAAAAAAATATTTAACGGCTAAAAATAAAGGTGACGTCGCAAACTGTGGAACCCTCCTTTCCCCTTGTCCGAAATTCAAACTTTGCCTTCCCTAACCCCCTTTCCCTGTCAACATTTGTGCATGTCGCTTTATCCACGTTTTTTAACCTTTGGAGAACGCCGATCTCATTCTGTCATGGAGTCGGAGAGGGGGGGGGGGGATTGAGGTTTAATTACGCGTCGACAGCTAGGTCATTACCTTCATCCTGAGTCACAGTGCAGTAACCTGTGTTGCCACTGCGCCACACATTACAGAGATGTCAACCAATCCCAAAATCTACACGATAAAACAGGAGACAAGTCGGCAAGTTGTTGATTGATAGAACCATTATATATGCGAAAAAACAATTCTTACGCTTAGAGTGGGTACGTCTCTTCTTATACTCAATTGTAGCCAATTCGGGGTTGACAAGAATGTCTTTCTTGCCCTGATTTACCCCCCCCCCCCCCCACCAACCCCATCACTTCCAGGATTGATAATTATGCTCTCACTGTACTAGTATCGCTGCATAATTAAATTTGATCTTTGATGTTAAACTTTAAATGTTATTTCTGTCCGAGTCTATTGACTCTGTGCTGCAAGAATGTCAAGAATCCATTGTAGCCTGTATAGAATTATTGCCTCAGACCGACAATAAATTCTGAAGCAAGTGTTACTGCCAAAATCAATTCGTGTCTTATATATATTATAAACGTGATTACGTTCAGTATTTGTAGCATCATTTATAGTTGAAATGTACGGGCGGTTGAATGTACTGGTGGTGGTAGCACAGAAGAATGTAGTTTGTTGTGGCAGAGCGTGGTACGATTTCTCTACGGCCTCGTTAATTAGTGTAGGCTGTTTTAGCATCACAGACTTTTAGAAATGGTTGCTAATTACTTGGAGAGCATTTTCAAAGAAAAATTGAACCCACAGAGAATAGCATTCCATTTCAAAGCCTGTAACATGTTTCAGAGTGTAAAACAACTTTTTAGCGCCGGATATTGAAAGGGGGGGGGGGGGGGTAATCTTTAGAAACTGAAGTTTAAATCTGCTAGTGTAAGCGTTATTGTTATCCGTGCTTACAGCAGCAGTCAAAAAGCAGCACCCACTCAAAAAAAAAAAAAGTCAAACGATTCGATATTAGGATGCAGCTTTCCAATTCAGGAAATCGATTTAATTCTGAATGCAAAAAATTGAAAGCAGTTGGTCGAATAAATAATAATAAAAAAAAAGAAGAACATACGACCGGAAGTAAAATTTCGAAGAATTAGACTAAGTTAATCTGACCACTGAAATCAAAATCCAATTTAAAATCTGTTGACAAGTTGGAGGAAACGGAAGAAGAATGCTAAACACACGAAAATGCTCTTGTGATCGGATGCATTTTCAATTGGCAAATCCAGTTTTGATTAGTAATTCAAGGCCAGCAGTTGAAAACTCAGGTCTAGTTAATTGGCTAGCGACAGGTTGATTATTTGTAGGAATAAGTTATTAGTAAAAATATTTCCATGCTCCTTCAGCTGCTGTGGGAACTATTCTGGCCAATTCTGGACAATCTTTCGGCCCCTACGATGATCGGAGGTTTCCCGGATCGAATCCCCGGGTTGGCACCTCCCTTTACCAGATATTTATTCTTCTCTAAAAGTCTGGTTCAAATGTTCAAAATTGAGCCGGTTCAGCCACACAAGCATTAAGTTGCTTCGGCTGACTTAAGGCTCAAAGAAATAAAAAAATAAAAATAAACTTTAGTAAATTTTAATAATATTCTGCAGGCTGTACATGCAACACTTGTTGTTCGTACACTACAATGAAACAACAAGAAGGAAGAATGTGAAAGAAGGGTACGGCAACACAATGGTTATTTGTGCTCATACTTTGGCAAATGGCGCATATAGTAGGCAAACGGTACAGAACAACTATAGCTGAGAATTTACAAGCAATCGACAATTTGAATAACATAGAGCGGGGATGAACGGATGACAAGATGGTGAACGCAGATGCAGCTAAAGAGCCATAGAAAATTCGGTCAAAGAGGCACAGAGAATAAACGTTAAACAAAATGGGGTTGTGGCTGATGTATATTTAAGTAAAACAAGGATGATCGTAAAAAAAACAAACTAAAGTAGCTGTAGTAGCTGTAGCTGTAGTAGCCTTAACTCTTTAAAGAATTCGATGACCTTCAGAAGATTTCCTGGATCATCCCCCATGATTTCTGAAAACATTTCACGTATTCCACAACAAACATGGGATGCTCTTGATGCCTGACACCACGCCAAGTTAAAGCACAGGGGTAAGTGTTACATTTGAAGAGGTACACACTGGTGCACACTGGTACACACTGGTGCACACTGGTACCCACTGGTGCACACTGGTACACACTGGTGCACACTGGTACACACTGGTGCAACCCCCATCACGGGAGCATGAAGTCATGCGTCAAGGAAGTGTGGCCCATTCGGAGCCGTGTCACAGCCATCTCGTCCCGTCGACTAGACCACAATAACGAGTGCCAGACCGTACAACAACAACACAAAACACAACGCTCCGGCTAACATTACAAGTGAACAACTCCGAAACAAAAACTTGCAGCATACTATGCCATGTCGTAGGAGCAAAATCAAAGAAATAAAGACGAAATAAAAGTCCGTATCACGTCAGGACAAAATTTGAACGTGATAGCAACAACAAAGAAATAAATAAACACTAGCTGTATCCCCGGCGTAACATACGCCGGCTAGCTGGTTCCCGCATATACCTGAGCGTAACACTGTAGTGGGCCCCGGTTTCCCCTATTGTGTGGTCTGAATATCCCCATCTCTGCTCCCTCTTTGAACCCCTGCTGATTTGTGTTATGGAAGTAAATGTTTATTTTTCAATGGAGGACGTTTCTCTGTTCTGATACCAAGCCCAACAAACCCAACAACGGTTGTGCATGCAGTGATTGTTACTCAACCAACTTTGAAACTCTTCCAAGTCGGCGCTGAAGAGCTAGCTTTATTAATGCAATATGTCGATTGTTACAGGCCACATCTGTTTGTTTGACATTGTCGGTCGCTCGCCCTCTTTCATTATACACCCTCTTGCACAATAATGATGAATATGGGCCTTAGGGCTTCGGGTAGATGACCAGGAGTGGTTACTCTCGTTAAACCTTTTGAACCCTTTTTTTTGATGAATTTGCTTGCCCAACCTAAGCGTATTATATATATAGATACTAGCTGAGAACGGGAACCTCATTACATCCTATACTATAAGAGAGAGTTGCCCAGGAAAACCGAAGAGATGAGAGCTAGAACGACCGACGGAGCGTGCGCGAGCACGAGCGCGACTTCTCGGATTGCCCACTAGATGCCACTACTAACAACTCGCTCTCAAACAAAACCGGCTACCAAAACGAAACTAGGACCAAAGTAGGGCAGGACGGTACTTTTTGGTATGTACGCTAAGAGATGCTCAACAGCACGAAGTTGAGCATAAAAAAATGTATTTTCAACGTTAATTTACCGCTAAAGAAGAACCACGGAAATTTACTTTAATGTTAATTTGCCGTTACTTAGCTAAAAAAGAACCAAGACAACATGGAATCGAGGCTACTTTCCCCGCTCAGGTATCTCCATTGGCCTAGAGAAGAACTGGAAAGTTTCGAACACCGCATATAGATGACAACGATCAACAAATCCCAGGGACAGTCACTCCCATAACGATCAACAA
>JAHWFP010105120.1:0-12101 GCA_023313725.1 Lithobius niger | reverse complement strand
ACCTTGCAAGTGTTTGCTTGTTATATATATATGTTCGTGTTCGTGTTGAATGCTGCCTATGGACAATTTCTTGAGGCTGTGTCAGTATGGTTTAGCGGTAGAGCTTCAATCTACGGTCTCTAAGGTCGAGGGTTCAATCCCCACTCAGACAGTCTGACATTTAAATCTCAAAAGCAACAAAAATAGGTTTATATCTGTATTTATTTACCATACAGACAACGAAATCCAAACTTACTCGAGTATTTCACTTCGCTCGCTTGGGCAATAATAAACAATAAAATAATAAAAGTTAATGTATGTGCGAGTGCAAACATAATAAATCTTCTGTACTGTTGACTGTGGGATGCACTATTCATGCGTGATCACCAGTTGGTTGCAACAGTTGCGTTTTTATTTTCATGTGTGCAAGGGTATAGCCGTGAGCACTGGGGCGTCAGATTCGAAAGGCATCTTGGTCCCGGCTGTACATCTCTGGCTTCTTACAGACCTGGTTCGATCCTGATGAAGGGAAGTGCATATATACGGGTTTTGCTCCGGTTGTTTCCCGCCCGTTGTACGAGGGTTTCCTCCAGGTACTCCGGTTTCCTCCCTCCTGCGGCAAAAAACAACTGACACGATGGTGGTTCCATCCACTGAACATCTGCCACTTGGGCCTCCAAAAAAAAACTCTAAGCTTAATGGCTGACACCTACAATATATGTAGGCCTAACAATCAAAGGAAAGTACGCAATTAAAGCGATAAACTGCAGGCCGCGTCCTAAGGCATCGTTATTCTAGTCAACTTATTTTCGTTTGGTTTATGCTAGACGTCACCATTTTCGGAGCCGTTAGGCCTAAAAATACACCTTTTTGCCCCTGTAGTAAAAAAAAAAGCAAACCCTTGCGTGATCCCAAAAGGGCACAGAGGGGGCACGTTCAACGTTTGCATCTTGACGATTCATTTTACATTTTTCAGGTGAGTATGTACAAAAGATGTTGGGGGGGGGGGGCGGCGGTTAGAGGGAAAGGATGCAATGAGGGCGAGTTGAGAGCCCGGGTTCCTTCTTTTACGGGCCCATTACTCCAAACAGAAGTGCCCGGGTCCCCAAGGCCTAATTATCAGCCAGTGGCACGCGCTACGAGGAAAGCAAACGCGCTCAGGCACGCCCCCTCCCTACCCCCCTCCTCTCTTTCCTCTATGGAGAAATGCTAATACACTCATTTTGTGTTGAAAGCATAGTTGGCATGTCGGCCGCCAGGGTTCCTTTACCTACCTATTCTCGGAGCAGGGAAGTAAAGACGAACGAAGGGAATATAGTATCTTACAAGGTCTTTGAAGGCGAAAGGTTGGTCGAGGGGCTCACAAACAACTGCAACGTACACGCTCGAACAGAAGGGCTTACAATGTTGCGAACGCTGTAACTCGTATCAACGTTAAGGAGGAAAAAAATAATAATAATAATAATTATAATAACAATATAATATAATATAATAATAATAATAATATATAATATATAATAATATAATATAATAATAAATAATAATTATAGTAACAATATAATATAATGTAATAATAATAATATATAATAATATAATAATAAATAATAATTATAATAACAATATAAAATCAATAATATAATAGGAAAGAGTTGTGCCGTTACAATGCTTATTTGCGCCACTCATGCATATCATTATTGTCGTGAAGATAAACGCTCAAAACAAGACCTTCACAAATTACCAGGTTTGATACATTTGCAAAAAGGGCATCCAAAACAAGTTATCAAAAATCAAAACTCTAACCATATTAATTTAAGTTGAAATAAATAATCAATGCAAAACAGCATAGACTTTTCTGACATCTTTCTTCACTCTGGCGAACTTGTACATTAAAACCCAGTGAGACAACTATAACCACCCTATTACTGGCAAAAAGGTTTTGGGCCTATTACGGGCGGAGCAGATTGATGAAACAGGATGGAAAGCCAAACGGGCTCGAGATGGGTAAAATAAATACGGATGCAAACCTATTTACGTTACCTTTTGGACTTAAATGGCAATCAAAGGCCATAAACCATACCGCTGAGCCGTACTGAGTGCGCCAAAAGGAAACGTCCATAGATCTCGGCCTTTGATTTGAGTCACTTTGTAATACTTACTCAGCTCACACTAATATTTTTTGATCAGGTTTTCCAGTTTTACGAATATTACTTAAAAACGGCATGTGTTGCTGATTTTTAGTCGATCCCACTGGAAAGCTCTCGTCGAGGCAACCAATTTAGTATATTTGAATGTAAAAATCGGTCTAAAATTGGCGTAGATACCGCATTGTTTGAAGCGCCGTGCGACGCTTTCATAATATTTTGTCCTAACTATCTTTAGAATATTGTTGACACTTAATTGGCTGATATTACACGTAGATTTATTGATGGTTGTTATTTCGTGATATGGATTATTTGAATGTGTAGAAATACTGTAGTTACATATGTTTACATTTAAAAAATATAACGATTTATAAGTCCATTGGCATATTTAAAGGGGGATTGCCACCAAAAGACAAGCTGCAGCATGTGTAGCCATTTGCTGCTATTGAGTTTTGTCTAGCCCTTACTTTCAACAGGCGAAGGAACACACAAATAACTTTCTTTGTTCACAACAAGCAAGCAAAGTGCCTCCTTAATTATTGAGTGTAAAGTTGGTGAGGCCACGTGCACCAGGAAGCAAGTGGTAAAGTTAAGCCTAACGCTTTTTTCTATATATCGACCGTTTTGAAACGCAGACTTTGAACCGCTAGATGGGCGCCATCAAGTGACAGTGATATCGTTAACCTTCACCGCTTGTTCCCAGCTGCACGTGGACGCACCAATTTTACACTCAGTAATTAAGGAGGCACGTGGCGAGTTTGCTGTGTAAAAAGGAATTTCTTTGCGCATTCCTTCGCTTGTTGAAATCAAGTGCTACATAAAACTAAATAATGGTAGACGGCGCTAGATACTGCAACCCACAAATTAAACAACTCTCCCTCTCACAGATACGACACTCGTACCTCAGCCAGCGCTTCAAAAATGGGGCCTCGTTTCAGCAACGCGTCGGCGCGATGACTCATGTTCTTGCACTTTATTCGCCAGATGTCACTAGCAGATAGCGAAACTGAAACCCAAAAGAGATCTAAACCTACTTCCGCTACGGTAGCGTTATGAAAACTACAACGCATGCGTGCGTATTTTCTGCGCTAGTCGTTCTAATTATACCGCGTCCTCGCGGGCGATCGCTGCGCCTGCTGGCGAATCAAGTGCGAAGTATGACTCAGCAGAAAAGAAAGCGAGGTACCACTTAGCGCGCCAGTGTCGTATCTGTAAGGGGGGAAGAGTTCTTTAATCTGTGCTGCAACCTATCATTCGGTGAAATAGGTTTTTTTTTTTTTTTTTTTGGAAATAAGTTATAATTGTCGTTAAATTACAAGGTTCGTTACTGCGGTCATCACTCGAGGGCGACAAGATCACCGGAAATAAAAACGGTAAAAACAAACATTTGACGATATTTCTTCTTGCGAGTTAACATTTCAGTTAACTACGTTGTGGATGCGTTTTTAAATACGTTAAATTTACTGCGATTCAGTACCCTACTTTTAATTCTTCTTCGCTGTTGTATAGAAGCACTTCGAAACGTGTAGGCTATTTCAAGTTCATATCGATGCAAAACGATTTCTCGAAATGAAAGGAGTTTTGGACCGAGTGACATTTTAGTTCAAAATTATTTTTAGCTGTATTGATTTGTGCTTCGCTCAGCTCACAATGAATCAACTGAAGTTAACTGCGTCAGATTTTTGAGTTCAACATATTTTAAAAGGACATACCTTCTCACTATATTCGAGCATCCTGCGCAAAATAGCTTTTGCAACATTTACACGGGTTAGAGTAAATGAAGCAAAACCGTTGCTCACGAGGGGAAAAAGAGGAAAATAACAGCCTTTGCAACATTTATACGCGTCTAAAGTAATACTGCAAAGCTGAGCCGTATAGGAAAACCAGCCGGGGAGGAGGAATATACCTTTAAAACCTATACTTAAGTTTAGCCTATTACCCCCGTTGGTTGTATGTTTCAGTCACTTCAACAGGCAAGGGGGGAAAAAAATCTTACATTAGGCCTACACTTATGTTCAGGACTGCCATGATGTCCGCCATGTTCAGTACAAAGCCAAGAGAAACTCCGCCCGACAACCCGAAAAATGCAGCTGGCTGTCCACACGCCACACTGCCTTGTTAGCAGCCACTTCCGACAGAGCACGCTAATCGACAGTAATTATCTACTTGAAGCTGGCACTAATTACCCATTGAGTGCCACCTTCAATACGCATGCGCCAGAAAATAAAACACTCCACCGAAAGGCATGATTCGGCGTAAACGGAAGTCCATATGCCATAAAACGTAGGCAGATAAGGAACACGTGTGAGCCTCGTGATTGTTGCTCGCGTACAACGTCACCGCTTTATGCTAATGACAAAGCGACTCCAGAGCAATACGTGTCATTACGTCAAGAGCGCGCGGTCAAACAAAATGGCGGGTTGATGTAATCAGCTCAACTCCACGTCCTTCATTGCAAAGGGCGATAAGGGTGATTTATTGGCGGCTTTCACACGTACGCCAAGCCAAAGTGGCTAATAATCTAGCAGCGCCACACCCTGGAGACCAAAACGCTAAATGCAGGGGGTTATTTGTGGCCAGTAGACAAATGATGGTGCTTAAAGGCGACAAATGGCCACAAAAAAATAACGCTAACCAAGACGAGCTGCGCATGCGCAACGTTCTATCACACAACAATCGGGTTGCGTATACGACGAGGGAATGAACTCTCAGTTGTAAACAAGACAAGACGGATGGGTTTTCATCTGTTTTAATAAATTTACCTCAGTTGTAAACTTTAAAGGCATTGCAAGTCATTTTACATTTAGTCCTGCGAGTCGTTCATCACAGCGAGAGGACACACAAACCTAAAGAGGAAATAATTCGCTAACAAGGTCCGTATTCGGAAAGTGACCTAACCAGGAGAGCATAAAGAATTTCGTTGAGGGGGAGGGAGGAGGAAAGACAGTGTTGAGGCTCTGAATCGGTGTATGACGAAAGAAGAGACTCGCTCAGGATTTTTAAAAGGCTTGGTTTTCATTTCACCACCAAACCGGCTGGTTTATATAAGGATACTATGATGCTGGTGCGAGTATTGGCTCCGAATGAAGTTTTAGTTTCAATGCACTTTTTCCAATCGAGATGTCACATGACCCCACCTAATGCTAGAGTGTACTGAATCAGTATAAAGTGTTTATATACCGTTTACTACTGAGTTAACAGTGAAAAAATAAAATACATCCAAATGCAATCCTTTGGAAGGGTTTCTTGGGGACCCGGTAATTGTGTTGTGGACTTGATCTCCGAACCAAAAGGGTGACAGATCGAATCTCGCAACTGAACTTGTATCCCGCAGTTGTGTCAACGGTCAGCAATAAAATGATGAATAGTAACCCCTTGCACCCTACAACGTACGTTCACATGATAAAAGGAAAAACTTAAATCCAAAAGTAAGCTTTCTGGCGTTTCCCTGGTTATTGCACTGTGAGCAAGACTAGAGGAGTGGTTAGAGGTCTGGTTTCCTATAGCCAAGAAAGTGAGAGGTCGGCTCTTACATGTACTCACCGTGCCAATCTTGATACTAACACCGAGAGTATGAACCAAAAATTATGTCTGCTTTGTCGAGAGATAATTCCAAGAAAACTGCAACACGACGTTTTCAAGTTGCTACCTTGCAAGACAAACAGAAAAATGCTTCGAAACCTTCAATAAAGAACTTGGCAACCCTCAAACCTGTGACTAAATTCGGATTTGGATCATGTTCCGAAACCAATATGGATACAATAATGGCTGATATTTACGTAAAACTCGAATCAGAGGTATTTTAGCAACAATGTGCAAAATGTCATGATGTATGGCTGCTTTGCTGACAAGAATTTGTGCTGAAAAAGTTGAGGGGTTAAATCCGACGCATTGCTTACTAAACCATACATATGTTGGTTGGTTGGAAGATACTTTTGGCAGTTCACATAGTTAGAAACATTAGAATACATGTACGATAATATTACGCTGCGCTAAGTGAATAATGACAGCTAGCCAAAGCCAATGAATCTGACAGGAGTTGGCTAACAGGCTAATGGCAGTTGTGAAACAGCATTTCGAGCGGTAGTGTCAATCGTTAACACAAAATTGTGAACCCAAATTGAATCAAGGTTTCCCCAATTTTGTAACTGTGAGCTTAATCGCCCGTTACACCACCTAATGCTGAAATCACGTGATGTCTGGAAGATCGCACTCAACTCAGCAGAACCTTCATAGTTGTTAAAATCAGGATGAAAAATTCAGAACCATTTACAACTGTTATTTTGCCCGTCTTTGATTTTAATTAGGAAACAATTAAAAGTTTAAGCTTGTTGCAGTAGGCTTCCCACAATTAAAAAAAAACGCGAAAATCTGATTTTACTACAATTGATTTAGCATACGCAACTTCTGCTGACTTAATTACTACAACAGAGTCTGCATCGTACAGTAAGATAGCATTAATCCAGTGGGGACAAAGTAGCCTAACGGTTGGCACGGCCAAGTTAAGTGTGAGAGGTCCTGGGTTCGATCCTGACCTCAGCAAGAGTAGAGAAGGGCACTGTGATGCCTCGTGCTCGTTTCAATTGCGGCATGTGAAACATCATAGGCATCCAATTGGATTTACCTAGCGAAATGTTCCCTCCCTCCTTCTGGCATTATGGCTTCGGCTCGGAACGCATCAAACCTCCAAAGTATTAAATTCAGAAAATAATTAAAGAGGAAGGGACGTTTTAGTCGTATTTTATTTTTTATTCTTCTCCACTCTCTCGTCAAACTGAAGTGAGTTCACTTGAATCAGACTTAGCGATCAAAATCGATAAAAATAAAGAACAAAGACCATGGAGGAAATGCAGCAACCACTGACACGTGACTAGTAATAAAAGAATATCGTAATCTGCTTAAGAAATGGAGAAGGCGTGACGTCAACAGAGGTCATTTGATAAACAGACATCTATCATTGAAAGGTCAAAATTCTTAAGCAAAACAAATATCAATCAGGTGACCAACTGACTCAGTCAACTTAGAAGCAGTCAGAGATCAATTAGGGTAAATAAATAAGGATGCAAACCTATTTACGTTGCTTTTTGGACTTATGTGTCAGACTGACTGAGGGGAGAATCGAACCCACGACCTTTGAAATCAAAGGCCGAGGATCCTACTGTTGAGCAATACTGGCATGGCTCAGCGGTACGATCATCGACCTTTGGTTGCAAGGGTCGTGGGTTCGATTCCCCGTTCAGGCAGTCTGACCTATAAGTCTAAAGGATAACGTAAATAGGTTTGCATCCATACTTATTTAACCCATTTCGAGCCCATTGTCTTTCCGTCCTGTTTTAAGCACTTAGGGAACGTCAGAAGGCTGAAATCAGGTAAAAAAAAAAATCAGTACCCTATTAACGAACTCCACAAGACTGGAATCAGACAGGAAACAACAGTAGCCAAATACTGCATTTTGTGTTGTTGTTTGGCTGAAAAATACACTGCTGAATAACACACACTGAATGGTGAATAAACAGCCTTTAAATCAGGGATTAAAACACACCCATCTCAGATACAGAAATCGACTGGCCAATTTGATTCGGTCAGTTAAAGACAATCATTACAGTCCCAATTTGTTCAAATAAAGGTAAATCCTAAAAGAAAAAACCAGTGAAATGTCATTAACCCAACAACTGGCAGAAAGCAGTCGTACTATCAGCCACAAACGACTAAAATAGATGGTGAATCAGTGACCTTTCAAAACTCTCCTGAAGCATTTGCCGACTCTTTTAATGTTTTTTTCGTGTCAGTGAGCAAAAAAATTCTTGCAGAAAATGCCGATTCCAATTCTGAAGTTTCTGAAGATGTTTACGAAACGTCCTCTTCTAGGTCTGAATCTATTTTTCTTTCTCCCCGCGTGAACATACCATAAATGAAGAACATTATCGATAACCTCCCTGATAACAAGGCCCCCAGGGCGCGATCACATCACAAACCAGTTGCTGAAATCTATTTCAGAAGTTCTTGCACCTATGTTACTTGAGCTGACCAACAAATATTTAATAAACGACATTTTCCCCTCCATCTTGAAACAGGTTACTATTATCCCAACTTTTAATTCAGTATGGCATCAGATGCAGTATGGCATCTCATGCTGTGGAAGCATGAGTTTCACAAATTTACAACCTCTGCTCAAAATGCAAAAACTGATTGTTAAAACTTTTCGGAAAATTAGGTCGACCTCAATGCCACTTTTCCATGAATTTTGGAAACTGAAGTCTGTATATATTCATAAAATTGTTTGCCATTACCATGAGGCATCATTATCTCTTCCAGTTGCCACCTGTCATTTTACACGTACTATGAGTGATCATTAGGTGATTGTGCCAAGACTAATACAGAGGCTGCTCATAAATATTTTACTTACATTGCCCCCTCCCCCTACCCCCCCAAAAAAAACCAATTACCACACGATATAAGAAAAAGTGTTGGAGTGCACAGATTTGGCAAAGATCTACGTTCGTGGCTGCTTGGTATGGACAAAGTGGAACGTCTTACAACAGCCTTGAAATAGATGCTCTCATTAAAAAATAATGTTTGTATTATCATATAATGTTTCTCATTGCCCTGCCGACCTGCGCACGACTTTTCTGCGCAAGCAAGACTCTTGTTTCAAATGGTTTTTCTGTATTTCTACACTCACGTATTTTAAAACTTATCCATACTGTATGTTAATATCTGCCTGACAGCTACCATACCTATTGCATAATTTGTATTCACCATCTACATTCTACATTAATAAAAACGAGTTGCAAAATAGCCGGTGTAGTAAAACGCCCCCCCCAGCCAACGGTCTGAAAATACAATGCAGAATACAACAATCTCTTCTAATAATGACAGTATTCGACGATTGAAAACGGAATGATTGTTGGCAATAAACTAAAAACCTAACTTTTAAAATGGATAAAACAGTGCTTCAGGTATATGCAACTTAATATTATAAACGGCTGGCTAAATTACAAAGCCGGCGGACTAGAGATTTGGATTTTGCAATACAACGACGTATTTATTTATTTCCGGTGGAAATATTCATATGAAAGTGCATGGAGCCTGGGTCTGGGAAGGTGCTGATTGAGTGAGCGTAGGGAAAGAAAATCAGCGTCTGTTAGCCAGTGTGCGCAGAAATACATAGACGGGAAACAGGCCTTCCGCAACAAACACATGAGTGCGCAAACAGTCCCAATGTTGCAAACGGTGCATCAAACATATCCTAGTAACGAATAAACTCAGCTTGCAAGTACATTCCACCGACCTTATAACAGCCACACGCATATCGCCGTCCGCGCATGTTACCATTGCACTGTTTCGCAAAACTCGGCGTTACAATACAAGACCAACTGAGGGCCCTCGCGCACACGGCAACCACGTTGCTGCGGCCAATGAGAATGTTTACGATGTATACAGCAAACTCTATAATTTTTTAGGCTAGTATCATATATTTTTTCTTTGGCGATCCATTGGCGTAAATAATTTTAATTTTTACCGCATTAGTCTTTTAGATTTTAGTATCTCATGGTAATTATTAGCAAACAATTAAAACTTATTACATCCACACACAGAGACGGAACGTCATGGTTATTGTAAGCGAGCAAAGGATCATATAATCTCAGGATGCTATTAAATTAGTGCCCAATATTCAACAGAAAATCCCCTCGATGCCACATTTTACAATGGACTTTTAGCAAGATATTGACTAACGGTAAGTAAATAGCACTTTGGGGCCGTACTTGACGTGGAGGACCGAGAAAAATGGTGGTGGTACGAATGTACCTTTAACGTCACTCAAATAATAATGTGTATATTCACGAGATTAATGCTTGTATGCAATTGCTTTCACGAGCATTATCAACGTACATCGAGAAATTGGGCAATGGAAACAAGCATCCGCCAATCTATCTTGAGGACTTCCGGAAAAGAGGGCCAATCATGTTGCATTACACAGTGACAGCAGGCTGACGAAAAAGGGTTTAGCGAAACACCACAACTGTAAGCACCGAAACGGAATGAAAACCCTAAGCTACCAACCCCGCCATCTAGAGGCACTTTCCGAAAACCTGCTCTAGTCTACAGGAAGTCTCGCACCCATCTGGCCCATCTTCTTTTTCTTTAAATTCCTTGGCATTACGTCAAGAGGTTTTTCTCCCCTGATGCACCGCTCGAGTGCTTTCCGCCTCTTAAATCCAAATTTCAGTCCAATAAATTCGCGCCCTCTCGTGACGAGTGGCGCAACCTCTGTTGTTATCGAACAAAACGCAGCTTGAAAAGGGCAGGACCGCAGAAGGGCTGCACACTGACGTCAGGAACGCTCAAAAACGGTTGTTTCCGATTGGTGCCAATAGCAAAGGAAGGTTGAAAAGTGTGTGCAAGTGTTCGAATGGTGTTATTATGTGCAATGGGACGAAGTCCAGGAAGAATCGTACTTTTACCGGAGTTTTGGCAGAAAGGACGTCTACAAAACATATTGCCAGAAACCCATCGATTGAATAAGTATATGGTTCACGAATGACTAGGAGGTACAGACTGAGGAATGTAGGCTACAAAATATCATTGTGGGTCTTTCGAATCGATGGTAAAAGTCTTTTGGACTTGCGTGCATGGTTAGCTTCATTAATTTTTGACAAACCTTGATTAAAATCCTCCAAAGATTTGAATAAATTTACATCACCTGAGAGTCAAGTAAGCCACCACACGTGAATTACAGCCGTAATCCAGAATTCCACTCAAGAGCCAAGTCGGTCTAAGGGTGAGTGTATGGGTCAAAGTGCATCTACCCAAATGCCCTCAGGTGTTAAGACATTCACTCGAATTCGCTTTTGTGGTTGTGCTGAAATTGTTGACCTATACCTTACATGTTGGCACTCAGTGACTCACATTCCGTTCCATTCCATTCCATTTGTTCTGGAATATGGCTGTTAATCTCTACTCGCAAACACAAATTACCTACACGCTTACGCACGAAATGGTAGCTCCACATCAGAACACGAGAGCGATTTAGTACCTTGCTGAATCACATAGTCCCAACCTTTCACAAACTTTCCGGCAGACACATTTACGTAACAATTTCAAGCATTAAATAAACACGGATGCCAACCTATTAAAGTTGCCTTTTCGACTTAAATGTTAGACTTCCTGACTGGGGAGTTAAACCCACGGCCTTTGAAACCAAAGGTCGAAGTCTTAATACTAAGCTATACTGACAATGGCTTAGCGGTAGGACTTTGGCCTTTGGTTTCAAAGGTCGTGGGCTCAACTCCCCGCTCAGTCAATCTTACATTTAAATCCAAAGGGCAACGTAAATAAGCATCTATATTTACTTAACACTTCTCAAGCCCATTTGCTTTTCGTCCTGTTTACCCCTTATTTCAAGCGTTGCTTGGCTTGCCCCCAATAAACAGATATTTTTAAAGAGGTGGTGGAGAGCCGTAGACAATATGAAATAGATTATACACTTTTTCATTTATGGAACATCTGACTTCCAGCAGTCACATTTTGGAGCAATTTTATTCCTTTCCTTGTTTAAAGCGCTACATGTCACCTGAAGAAGTAGAATTCAACCCAACAAAACTTGAGCCTGCGTGTTTCCTGCAATCGTCTTTCCCTTCAGTGTACAGAGATACATTTCTGCACGTTATTTTTCTTAGGTCCAGACTTGAACACAACAAGCGTGAAGCAACAAAAACACCACAAAACTAAAACTGTATCGCAAAACCACGAAAAATAAAGACCCCCCACACCTTGCAGAGCAACAGATAAAAGTCGAAAAGAACCCTGGGGGTGGAAACGAGTTACGATGTGTTGCAAATAATGACCACCAGGCGTAGAGGTTTCTTAGAGGTTTTTTTTTATAGCTCTGCCAGTGATAAGGAACATTGGGATTGAAGTTGTTCCTTTGAAAAGGAAAGCATGATTGAAAACGGGGGCCGAGATTTGTTCAGGTTTTTC